>APFE030667183.1:0-12122 GCA_000404065.3 Pinus taeda | reverse complement strand
ATCATCATATTAAATATTATTGGTTATATTATTGATACTTTAGGGGAATTTTTAATTTTATTAGTGAAGCTTATGACTAAGGGTTGAGTATGGAAAAGGATTTTAGATTACACTCCAAATGGGAAGTAATTTTTTTTTATTTTTTATTTTAAATTTAAGGATATAAATGTGGAGAGAATGTAAAAAAAATTAAGATGAGTTAAAATAAGAAAAAAAAAGAGATCAAGAAGAATAGTGATGAGTTATATGAGACATAAAACCTTAATGAAACATTCACATTAAGGAGATTTAACAATTAAAATAAGGAAACAATAGCAATGAGAATCATAAAAGAAATGAATCGATGGAAGAATTGAGAAAAGAAAGATGAAGAAGCTACCAAAAGACTTAAAAAGGATTTAATTTGCAAGAAGATTGAAGAAGCACTAAAAACAAATGAATTAAAATCATATATACATTTTGGAATTGAACAAGGACATCATAATTTTATAGATGAAGTTACATTGTAGCTTCAAAAGGAAAAATAAGAAAATATTCAAGAAGGTCACTAAAAGAAGTACATTAGAAGAATTGGGTACTTATTGGATGTGGAAAAGGTTCCTATACTTGAAATTTAAGTAAATATATAAGGAGATAAGATGAAAATACAATTAAAAGGTAGCTTTGTTTATTTCCTTTTCACGAATTTTATTTTATTATTTTATTATTTTCCTTAGGAGACCCATTATGGATCTCAAAAGTCCCTAAATGAAAGATGAAGAAATATGTATATTACCAAACCATAATAGAAATCTATTAGATGAAGTCAAGAGAATTAAAGAAGAAAATAAGCATTATCAAAGCCAAGAAGAAACAAGGATCTTAGATGAAGAGACTACCAAAAATATTGAAGAGGAAATTTCAAAGAAGATTAAAGAATTCTTAGACACATATTATGAGGTAAAGAAAAAATTCATAATACAATTAAGGAAGGAGATTAGGATTTTATAGTCAAGATCACATTGTAACTTCAAAAGTAGAAAGAAGACAAGATTCATGAAGGTCACCATAAAATTATTGCGAAATTTGGACGCCATCTAGAGGATGTGTGCACCAAATATGATGGTATCATTTCCAAGGCAAGGGTAATCAAATACCAAGAAAAAATGATAGAGGAGGCGATCGTCTCTAAAAAGAAGACAAATGTAATGGGTAAGCAGAATAAAGAAAATCCATCAGTTGTGAAACCATATTGACATCTTCATTACTAGGAAATATTTTAAGGAATATAAGAAGATCAATATCAATGTTATCATCAAAGGAGTTTGAATACTCATCAATATTTAGGGAATATGACATCACAAAACCATTATCCAATATGATACTATCAAACACCAAAAACTACTACAAATTGGGGAAGTCATGACCATACTATATGGAATCAAATGAAAGAAAAATATCCAATAACCAGTCATCAATGATTAATACAAAAAAATGAGTTTTTATTAATGGATCATCATCGATGACAAGAAGAATGTATCCTATTATTTTTTTTCATCACATGTAACATCCTTAATTGAAAATCTTTAAGGAAAAGCTCTTCTAAGGAGGGTACTATGATATGACACTAATAGGGGCATATATGGGTTGTATGTGCATGAAATGTGTAAATTCATATGTAATAGGGTTGGACTAATAATAATGAGGCCGCATCTGCATTGTGTGAATAGGTATACACAGAGGTCATGTAGTCATTATTGAGGACATGTGATTTCAATGTATGAATTTATTTGGGTATTTGGAGGAGATTCTCTTATATTTTTAGGGAGTTATTGTGTAACTTATATTTCTTCGATATTTTTGTATCTTAGAGACAATTATTAGTTAGGGAATCAGTGCCTAGCATCAATATGATTGGATGTCTTGCAAAATATGTTGTTTGGAAGTATATTTAATTGGTAATATGTTTAAACATCCTAAAAATTCATTTTTTTAATTCAACAAGCCAATTTGTGACTTTGCAAACAAAATACTTGAAAAGAAAGGAAGAATATTTTAAGAAAACAATTGACTTCTCAAGTAGTCAAGAATCAATGAAAATAAAACTAGAAGAATGATGTTAATGTTTGAGATTTTAAGAAATGAAAAATATGTTCATTCAATTCCTAAAGATATACTACTTTTAAACCTTACGAAATTATAAGTGTATTGATAACATATCAAATCTCATAAAAATATGTAGTTTTCATATAAATTCAAGCATATCCTATTCCAAACACAACTTGTGTTTTTTTTTCTTCTGGATATTATGATTTGATTCAAACTCATAAGAAAATAAACTAGAAGAAACATATTGTGAAAGGAATAACATACACCTATAATAGACTAAAAATGAGCAGGAACTAGAATCTTTATTAATATTATTCAAAGTAGTTTGCATACATCCTAGTACAATATGCCAAAAACTCCAAAACTTTGAGCCCATTTTTTGGATTTCTTTCTTCTTTTTATACAAAATGGAATTACAATGACTAGAGCTACTTCTAATAACTGTCAAAATAATGTAACTAAAAGATAAAAACAGCATTTGTAAATTATTATTTTAAACATAATTATAAAAATGGATCCTCAGTGTTTGAGTATGCCACATTAATGAAGTCCTTATGAATTTTATTGGTATATTTTTGGAAGTTAGACTACAAAATGTGCCAAGTGATTCCTCTGATCACTTATTGAATATTAAACCAAACCATTCTCTTGAAGGATGGGCATCTAGATTTTATACTTCTGATGATTTGGATTAGCATAAATAAATTTCAAATTCCTGACCATAATTGGAAGCTCCCTTTATGTAATTTTCAAAAATCATTTTCACCTCTAAATATTACACACATCCTATCATTTTTTGTTCTTTTCACTTTTCCATGTAAGAAACTTTCATATTAGCCTCTTTGGACATTATATTATCATGTCGATCCAACGTTAGGGTAAACCTAAATGCATCAATTTCTGGAACTTATTTAAGAAAGAAAAGTCATATGTTTGAGGAATGGTGGCAAACCCCAAACTAGATTCCCAAATTTGAAATGAGTTGAGATAGTGAATGGATTTAGTAAAAGTCTCTTCTTTGACTTGGAACATGTTGAATTTATATTTTGTATCATATACATAACCTATCTATCTACTAATGGTAAATTATCAAAATCTACAATATTATAAGGTGTGGGTTTTTAACTCTTAGCTTTAGTCATTTTGTTTCTTTTTTAAAACACTAACAAATGTAAGAGAATCTACCCGATTGTTCATAAATTTTCTTTATTCGGAAATGGAGATATTTTTGAAATTTGTTGGTGTGTTTTCATTCACAATGAAATGAAAATTTCCCCCCTTTCTTCGCTTAAATATGATTTATTTAGTTAGGCACAAATTTTGAAAATTTAAGTGACGTAAGTGATGACATCATGATGACATACTACTAAATGGATTTCCACACTATCTAAATAATTTGGGTGCCATGTCAGCATTCTCAGTTTCTTCAGCACCAAGTGTGTTTTCCATGGATTCTTATTTGTCTCTAAGATCTTTTTCTACATCATGCAACTAGGTTGTAAATAAAACCACATATTAGTACCTTCACCTTGAACTTTGAGTGTATGTAATAAAAAATGAACTTAAAAAGAAATGATAGTAAATTAAACACACAAGTATATACAATGGTGAGATGTTAAATGTTCAATATTGAATGAAATGATTCAAATACTTCTCATTGATAGTTAGGTCTAGATATTTGCCTTCAAGATTACATATAATGAGCATGTTGTTGCATCAACTTGATGTAACCTTAAACGACAAAAACCACAAATGATTACACTTTCTATGATTTCCTTTGTATTCTCTTCTACCATCCCATCTAAGAACCAAGTCACCAAGTCTAAATGTTTTGTCTTTTTCTCTTGTGTCAAAAAATTGTTTCATTCTTTCTTGGTATTTCTACAATTTTTCCTTAACCTATTCTTTGTCTTCCTGTAATTCCACTAATTGGTTGATCCTCCTGGTCATCTTATTTGGCTCCTATAATGAATCTTGTAATACATTAGCAACATGTAAAGCTAACTGACTAGGATAAACAACACCTACTCCATACAATAATTTAAATATGACTTACTAATAGACCTTTTGGTTGAAATTCTATTTTCCCATCATGCATACTTTAGCGAAGTATCCCATTTCTTCTTATCTTCAAATAATTTTTTCTTAATAATTCTCATGAATCTCTTATTTGAAGACTCAACAAGGCCACTTCCTTGAGGACAATATGTAGTGGAATGACTTAATATAGGAGTATACTTTTGAAAAAATTAAACCATATTGATGGATTTAAAGGCTTCAACAACATATGTGGTTTCTCTAGTTGGGATGAATTCTACCCAATTATTAAAATAATCAGTATCTATCAGTATCCATCTGTGTTGTCCACTAGAAGAAGGATGGTCTCCCCTATGAAATATAAACCCCACTATGCAAAAGGTACTTCAATAAAAGAAGGAATGAGAGGAAGAGAAGGTAGTTTTTTCTTACCAACAAATATCTAACATTGAGCACATGCACAAACTTTGTTATTTAATTTAGTGAATAATTTGGGCCTATAATATCCAACTTTGAAAATATTGTATGTCATAGCCCTCATGTATGATGACTTCCATAGACTCCCTTGTGGAAGTATCAATGATTCCTTATGTTTCTTCTTCTATCAAACTCTGTATTAGAATTTCTAGTGGGTCCTTATAATGTAAACTTTCATCCATTATACAATATTTTATAGCTTGCAATTTTAAAGACCTCGTCTTTGATTTCTCCAAGTTAGGTGGATAACCAAATTTTCAAGACAAAATATTATATCTTTATTCCATACTGACAATAAATATTTATCCTGTATTCTTGGGAACTTTATTTGAATTATCCCTTCATTTGTAAAATATTGGTATTATTCATGGTTAAAGTTAGAAAATAATAAAACTATATTTATTGTAGAACCTTACAATTTGATTTAGTCAAGATTTTAGTTAATCACCACCCTTTAACTAATTTAGTGGGATCTATTTCTAAATAAAATTCCTGAATATTTGTAATCCACCTATCCATTTTCCATCACTCTTTGATTGTGTAAGAATATTTTTAACAAAGCTATCTAGAAAATAGGAAATAACCTGAGAATGCAACATATACGTATTGAAAGATTTCAAGGATTTCACTAAATCATACGCTTGTTTTTCTAGAATGTCATACTTCAATTCTACATCCCTCAATACTCTATTGAAGAAAGTGATGGGTTGTTCTTGACCTTCTTCATTTTTGTACAACAGCATTGGTGCAGTAGTATTTTCCTATGTAAAAGAAAATATGAGGAAAGGTTTTGGCATAATCTGGACTTACCAGTAATGGTGCTTCTCCCAAGGCATTTTATTCATTTTTCTATAACAGCATTGATGTAGTAGTATTTTCTGATGTAAAAGAAAATATGAGGAAAGATTTTGGCATAATTTTGACTTACCAGTAATGGTACTTCTCCCAAGGCATTTTTAATTTGACTATATGAAAATAATTTTTCAGAAGTCCACATCACCTCCATGTCTTTCTTCAACATGTCAGTCTCCATCTCTTGAAACAATATGTCATAATAACTTACCTCGTCGCAAATAAAAATGTAACTTTCTAAGGTTCAATGATAAGCCATACATTCCACACGTTTCTACAGTTTGCTTGAGATGCTTCAAATGCTCTTCATCTAACCTAGAAAAAGTAATAATGTCATGCAAATAAATCACCAAAAAATTATCATGCACACTTACAAAAGATATATATATCACACATTGAAAGGTAGCTCTGGCATTCATTAAATGAAATGGTATTCTTTCATACATGAATGTTCCCCATGGCATAGTGAAGGTTGTCCTGGTTTGATCATCTAGATCTAAATCAATCTCGTTATAACTAGAGAAGTCATCAAGCATTGGAATTTGTGTAAATCCTGTCACTTTCTCCAATATATTATCCATTTTCGTAGAGGATAATTATATTTGAGTGAAACTTTATTCAAATTTATGAAATCGACACAATCTTATCTCTCCATTTTTCTTTCTGACGGGTACCAGATTTGCAACCCATTCCAAGTATCTCAAATGAATAACGATATTTGCATCTAACAATTTTTTAACTTCTTTTTCAATCCTAGGAAATAATAATGGGTTAACTTATCTATGTTTTTCCTTGATGGTTTTCCTCTAGGTTTTAGAGAAATCCTATGTTGAATGATAGAAGTATCATATGTTTTAAATCCTCATGTTTCCTTGAAAAAAATATCTACATATTATTTTTTTAAGCCAATATTTTTCATTCATAAGGAAATATTATATCAGTGCCCATTGTTTTGCAAAATTCTACCAACCTCACTCTTACTAGATTTGTTGGTCAGTGGGTAATTTCCTAAAATTATTACACCATGCCAAAAGGATTTTGAAGTTTGAGATTGAAGGGGAACACAAAGCCGAAATACCAACAAGATCCATTAGGGGAATATTTAGGTCAAAATTGGGCTAAAACAAAAATTGTACTAACAAAATTTACTTTAAAAGAACCAATAGGATTCAAGATAATGATGTCATCCCTAGGGGAGAATATTTTGGAGGGAAAAAGAAGAAAACTAATTTTTTTATTGTAATTCTTCTAATCTCCTTGTAGGTTTACTCAAGTTTCAAGTGTAGACACCCATTGGATGTGGAATTAAATTATGTGTCCAATGAGTACCCACTTTGAAAACTTATGAGTATACCCACATCAAAAAAAAAGTTGAAAATACATGAAAAAAGTGTGTTGAAAATTGAAAATACATGAAAAAAGTGTGTTCAACATGTTGTTTTGATGTATTTTCAACATTTTTTTGACGTGGCTCTACTTAGAAGTATGCTGAGTGGGTACTTGTTAGATGTAGGATTTAATTCTGCATCCAATGGGTGTGTACACTTGAAATTTGAGTAAACCTACAAGGAGATAAGTCGAAAATAAAATTGAAAAAAAGTAGTTTCCTTTATTTTTCTTTAAAAATTTATCACTTTTATTTTATTATTTTAACCCTAATTTTATTATTTTCCTTAGGATTAATACACAACAGATAGCCATTAACATTCTAATGAAGTTACCAAATCATGATTCTTTGGTCTTGAGCTAGGGAGACGCAGAGGCTAGAATTCACAATGCACATGCATTTCCATATGAGCCAATCACATGCGTCTAGACATTATAGGATTTCCTACATGCACCATTAATTCCATTGAAGATTATTCAGGATGTCTTGTGTCAGACCAAGCAGTAACTCCTCAACCAAAAATTGATTTGTGCTTATTCCTTCAGGTAGGTCTTCATTAAATACGTGAGGGAGAGATTGTTCACTTCATCTCCCAACGACTTTTCATATTACTTATTTATCTATTTACATTATATTCAGACAATCATGAGGATTAGGTGTCAACATCTTGCATTTTCCATTGATTCCTTTGAAGATCATTCAAGAAAGAGATAATTTCATTATGGTCATCATGCCTTTACTTGAGGACTTGCCCCAGTAGTGTTTTGAGTTGTTAGTACAAGGTGACCGAACAGAGGTATTGATATCTCCTACCCCTTGTATTGATAGGGTATATGAGCCAGCAAGATACTTCACTAATAAGCTCAAAATCAGAAAATTATTTCCTTTCGCTACGAGTAGACCTTTCCAAGTGGTGAATGTCTTCCTACATGTTAGTTGAACTTGTTACTTGAAATGTCGTTGCTTCCACCTATGTTTGAGCCTCATGGTGAGGCTGCCTAGATTGTCCCTACACTTCGACACTCTGATAGGCTCGCCCATGCTATCATGGAATGGTAAGGAGAGTGAAGAGCTAGGTGAAACAAAGCTTTAAGACTTCATAAAAAATCCCTAGGGTTAGGGCATTGCGTGGTGGCAGAATAGGGTGGTGCCTCAGGAAATACTTGATGTCAACAAAGAATATTGGTTGTGAATTTCCATGATCCCAGGAAATTAAAAAATGATAAAATCCTCCTTTACATAGGTAAGGTCGATGTAGGAAAAATAATGCCACACCAACCAGGTTGATCCAAAGCCACTGTAGGATAGAAAAAATAATATGGAATCCAAAGGCTCACAACCTATATTCTTGATTAAGAACATTAATATTGAACCAATAAAGAGAACATTAATCCAAATGAAATAAACCAAGTATACCAAAGAATACAATACCCAATATAGAGCAAGAGAGGAACCACAACCCAAAAGTAATGTAGCATGTCATCAAAAAAGAAATTATGATACAGGTCAGCCAAGGACCTTGAGTTACATCATAAATCGATAGAGTGAAGAGAAGGAAGCTCAATTTTAGGCATGTAACAAATTTTTGCACCTTCTTCCATGACCCATTTGTTCCCATAAGCCTTCAAGAGTTTAAAACTTTCCAAACATTAGAGTACCAAGCTTTGTTGTCATGCTTTTTCCAAACACAAAGTTGCACAAAGGAGAGTGACTAAACTAGGAAATTACCTTCATGGAAATTAAGAGCCAGGTTTACTAGACCCTTGTTATGCCTACCCTACCACCCTTGTAATAATCATACCTCTAGCATCAACAAAAAACTATGAGCAAGAGTCATGAAACTAAGAGCAAGACCTAACACGAATTAATACTTAACATCACATGTATGGTGCATGGGGGTGTGGGGTAGGCCACATCCCTACACCCCTCCCCTCTTTATGAGCTTTGGGAGTTGATGGAGTGGGTTTCCCCCACCCCCCTCCCCTCCTCCCCCCCCCCCCCCCACAACCCCCGTGCCCCCCTTGAACCCACTAATTCCCTATTTGTTTACCCCCATTATTGTACAACTATCCTTTGCGAAGATGGTTAGCATCTAATCATTTCCATAAAAAGGATTGGAGTGGGGGAGGCACAAGGAATTAAAATCTAGGCCTTCTTCATAGCTTCCCCAATTAACCAACATATATACTTATGTATTTCATATATTATGAGAGTGGGAGGTGATAACATAAGGCATGCACAAAAGGAACCTCTATACATGAGAAACATGTCATTCCAATCCCCACCTCTTTTACATTTTGGGGACATGTGATCCATAAATAAGCTTCTCAGATGTAGAAATGACCAATTATGAATCCTAAACCACTTGAAAGTTCGTATATATAGCTTCTATAGCCATATATAGGCCCCTATTGAGATCTAAAGGTTCACCCATATTATTGTTGTTTATTCCATAGTTACTCACATACTTCCTCAACATCATAGTTACCAATCACTAAATATTGCTTTGAAGCTTGTAGCCCTAGATTTCCTTTAGAAACCCCATAAATTTTTATTTGATAAAACAAGGGGGAGGGAGAGTGAAACATGATGTAGAAGATATTGGAAGGTTAGAAGGTCTATATCTACCTAGTACTAGCATAGAGTGTACACTTTATAGGTGATTCAATATTGAAGCCTCTTATTGTGATACTTTCCAATCCTTGTAAAAACAAGGATCATATAATATTCTTATTGATATATAATTTTATCATCTTATAGTCAATTTCATTGGATGGTTGATTGTCCTGAAATATCCTTTGATTTTTCTCCTTCAAAATTTTCCATAAATCAAATAATAAGGACAGAGCATAGGCTCTAGATACAACTAGGTTGTTGAGAAAGGACAAGTGTCAATTCTCCAAATTTTCCTACAGACTCTTAAGGGATGGATCCAAATTCTCGAATAAATATATATATATACTATTTAAATAGTTCCACATACCTATTTTTATATTTCTCAAACACTACTTTTGACAATTTAACCATTTTGGGTTCCATCTTAGTTCCCAAATTAAATCCTCCATCTCTCTGGATTTGTTTGTACTTACATTCTTATTGGAACATCATTTTGCTCAAACAACATTTTTATATTAATCAACCAATTCGAGATGATGTTAGTCTTAAGCTATAATTTTTTTTTGATTGGGAATGGAATCCTTCCACTCAGGTTCTATATCAGCCATTTCCAACTCCCCTTCTTCTTTAAAAATCGATAAATTTGTGAGGCTAAAAATACATCAATCAACTCTAGAAATTGTTTTATTTATTGATTATTTTTTAATACTTTCCAATGCTTCACATTTTTAAGGATTGATGGATTATAACAAACCTCGACCTTATACCTAATATGGGGACTAACAAGGGGCATGAATGTACTTTTTGCATTAGCTAATGAATCTGTCATCCAATTTTGTTCTCTAGGCAATGTATTAATATTAAATGCTTGAAATATTTTTTCAATAATATCCCATACTTCATTATGATATGCTCTCATCCTAGGATGTTTTATTTGGAACAAACTTCTTACTTGTTTTACCACCAACTCTAAATCTTCAAATACATATAAGTTTAGAATTTTCATTTTCTTTTCAACTTCTAACTTGAAAATTAATGACTCATATTCTACTATATTATTAGTTATGTCAAATTCTAATTTAAAAGATAAATTAATCTTCTCATTTTTAGGGTATATGAGTACTACACCTACTCTATATCCCTCCTTTGTAGAGGCCCCATCTAAAAAATTCATCCACACAAGACTCTTTGCAACCACTCTAAGAGATGACTTATTTTCTATGGAATTATTATTTACAGCTAATGTGCACCAACTAAAATTAGTATCTACATTGTACAAAATATAATTATTATGAGATTTGTTCTCACTAATAACTCTAGAAAATTTCACTTCACAATATAGCCTTCTTATCTCCCCACCAAATTGTTTGGTCAATTTAGTGATGTCTAAATTGCAGCTTTTAAATGTCAACCCGGGGCTCGTAAGCTGATGAAGTGAGGTGTACTGTATGTACTTAGGCAACTATTTCTTAAGATTTTGTCGTTTTTATATTTTTAAGTTTGTTTTCAAGTTTATCTCTCCTAATGTGATGTGATGGAAATGAAATAAAGTGAGTGAAGTGCATGAGATTGTGATGAGATTTTTACAACTTAAAAGTATTCTACAAGAAAGCTTGAAATGAAATCAACTCTTAAAGGAAAGTAAAGGCATCAAATAAAAGACTAATGACATTGGCCCAGTATCTCTGCTGCTGTAAGGAAATGAAAATGAAATCTATGTCAAATAACAACTAAGCAATGTGAAACTAAAGTAAATCTATCTAGAAGAAAGACTAGTCACAAATACTTTAACTTCTTCTTAACCTCTTGCCTTTTAACTCAATGTATCATGTGATAAACAATTAAAAATAAGTCAAGTAATTGTGAGTTCTTGAATAAATAAACCAAGCTGTGCTAAGTGATATTTTGGTCCTCAATAAAGATATTAAATTATGAAGAAGGAACCATCAATAGATAAACAATTTGATGTCTAAAAACAGAAAGCAAATATGCAAATTAACTAAGTGATAGTAAAGAAATAAAGGCTGCAAAACAAAGAAGGTCAGCAACATAGACAGGGTGATCACAAGTGTCACTAGTTATGAAAAAGAAAAGCATGAAACTGTCCTGGGCACGCCTAAGAAACATGCATAACGCACTGATCAGTCATGAAAAAGAGCAGAAATGTAAACAAGAAGAATTTGAAATGTATGTACAACTATCAAAACATGGCAATCAAAGACATTATATACATGAAATAAGAAAACGAAATGCAGGAAATTAAAAGTACTATACAGGCCTTTAGTAAACAGGGGCCCTCTGCCTACTCCAGCCGTTTCAAAGATCAATCACACGCGTAAATGGAATAACAGTCTTCTCATATATTATGCATGAAATAGAAAATACAGTGGGAGTTCAAAAGTACATAACAACAGCTAACAACTAACTTGTCCAGCGACTGAAGAAGGCGAAATGACTTAAGGAAATCTAAGTAATTCAAACAGCTGTGTAAAAACATGTAGTCTAGCTATGTCCTCAGATTTAGGCAACGGTCGTTGTGGGCATTCAATCCGTTGTTGGATTTATGTTTCCACCATCTTCACGACTGAGGACGATGCCACCTGTTCTTCACGTGCTCTAAAACAGAACACGCAGAGTCGTGCCACCGCCAATGACCTCTGTTTGA
>APFE030667171.1:0-21774 GCA_000404065.3 Pinus taeda | reverse complement strand
AAACAGATTTCACATCTTGTGAACACCTCCATGTCTTATGTCTGCATACAAATGATGGACTAGATAACAAGCCCACAAAACATGCCTTTAAAACAAATGACCCTTCAAGTCAAGCATGTAGAAAAAAAAGACCATTAGGACTCTTTTCCAAAAGATGAAACACTTCATTATTATCTCCATCTTGGAGACCAAATCAACTTTTCTAAAGTCAATATTGCATCACATGCATGTTTACAACAAATCAATCAACCCTTCAAGTCAATCACACACTCATGTTCAAAAACAAGGAAAACATCAACATCCTTGTGTTCATGCATGCATTTCATCCTTCAACTTTCGCTTAAGCACACTGTACTTTCGAAGCTGAAATAATGTTGCAGCAACAAAGTGAGTTTCCTACTCAACTTTTCCATTCACCTTCTTGGTAAAATCCTGCAACTTGCATTCCATTAACAAAGAAATGCAAATAGATGCATCAATAGACATGCAATCTTAATCGGAGAAGAACTCTAACCATTTCTTACCACTCCATTTCAAAGGTCTTTCCTTTGTCTACTCATCAGCATCAACATGTGAATCATCCTAAGACACATCATTCATGGAAACTTCCTTTCTATTTCTGCCATCTTCTCTTTCCACCTTCTTCTTTAGCTTTGGTGGAAGAATTGCTGGATTCAGAGTCCAACACCTTTCAGAAATATGCCCTTACTTGTGGCAGTAAGTGCAACACATGTGCATCCTCTTGACAGCATGATTTGCCTTGTTCAATGGACCTTTGGCTTCTTGCTTCTTTTCCTTCAAAATTTTCATTCATGTGACCATTCTCTTCCAACATCTAGAAACATGATGGTTATCCAAACCACAAAAGGAACAAGCAATTCTTTTCCCATATCTATGTGGAAATTTTTCATGCTTTGCAAAATCAAAATGAATATGATTAGAACCAGATTTATACCTGCCTCTTTCACCTTTATTGCCTTCATGAGGAGGTGAAGCAAGTGAAGAAGTGGCTCCCTTTGGAACACCATCAATCTCTTCAAGGCTTTCAGAGTTTCCACAACTCTCTGGTTCAAGTGTGTGCTTCTGAACACCTACATCCTGCAAATGTTGTTTCAAGCTATTGCACTCCTCCTTAATACAATCTTCACACTTTTGGGGTAGAGGACCTGAAATGAAACTCCTTCTTAGAACTGTTTCAATGGCCTTCAAGGCAACTTTGGAACTCTCTCCATAAAACTGTCCATAGCCAAGACCCAAATGCTTAGGCCTTTCCTCAACCATTATTGGCTCAACAATACCTTGTGCATGCTTACCCAAGCCTTTTCCTTCATGGCCCATCTTTGACATTAGCTTGGAACCTATGCCTTTGGTATGCTTTTCAAAAGAACCAATATAAGCATTGTTAGAAGAATTTGAAGACAAACTGGAATGGTTTAACTCTTCTTCAAGCTGATACTTGACTAAGGCTTCTTTGGCAACAAAGAGTTGTGACTCCAACTCATGCATCCTTTTTAGGTTCATATTTGCAATATGAAGTTTCCTCTCCATTTCCTACAGTCTGTTAGAAAGCAACTGCTTCTCTTCCTTCATGGAATTCAACTGCTCTCTAAGTATGCTTCTCTTCCTTCCATCCTCACACATTTCTCTTAACTTGCCCATCATAATGAACAAGTCTAGCTTTATTTCTTCATCAAAGAGTCTTGTGATGCAGGAGGAATTTGAGGACTCACTTGTAGAAGTTGTCATTATACCAATGAACAAAAGAACTTCAAACAAGATCAATAAAGAGCTTATGCAAGCAACCTTTTGCAACAAACCTCTTGTGCTTTAAGGATTAATTTGAGGTCCTTTGGGATAGAATAATGCCTTCAGCCCTTCTTCCTTCTTGTCCTTCCTGGATTGAGCTATCAATAGCTTTCCCTTCACCTCTGCAAACTCAAACAATAGTCAGTCTGCAAATAAGTATACAATTAATCAGACAACCAATCAGTCAAGGATTCGATTATCAAACACCCTTCAGACAAGCAACCTTTGCTCCGTTAATCAAGCATTATGAGTTGATACCACTTGCTCTGGTATAGCCAACTTTAATATCACCTTCTTGAAGGTGAGGTTAACCAATATTAAGCTTTGATACCACCTGATCTGAAAATGGGGCACTTAGGATTCTTGTTTAACTTATAAGAACCTCTCCCACTTCCAAATCTTTAAATATTCCCAAGTATTATTGATTAACCAATGGGGAATTGAAAATATGCTTGAAAATATAGGTGTATGCTTATGTTTATTTCAAAATTGTTATGTGTTGTAAGTTCACTTGCTTATGCTGATATGTAAATACATATAATCAGTAAATAATGCAGCAATAAAACAAACACACAGAACAGCAATATTAATTTGGATTTCACCCAAAACTCTTGGGCTATGTCTCCTTGAGCTCTAGCCAACTCAACTAGGCTCAGTGGGATTATGGTAACAATTATTTTACAAGCTCCATGCTCAACTCCATTGGTTTACACATAACTCAGTGGGCTTAGAACACCATCTTATCCCTAGATCTTGAAGCTCTTCGGCTTTCTGGCTCTCGGCTCCGCTCTAGCTCTTGGCTCTTGGCTTTGGCTCTCAGCTCTGGCTCTGGCTCTTCAGCTCTAGCTTCTTTGGCTCTGGCTTTGGCTTTCTGCAACTTACAACTTTCTGGCTTTTCACTTGACCTCCAAGTGACTCCCTTGGTTGCTCTACGTGTTAGCTTTTCGCTCTCTCTGCTCTCTTTACCTTAGCTACCATGTCAATTGGCTCTCTGGCTTTCTTTGAGGCATTTTTTTGGCTTTTTGGCTTCCTCAGCCATTTCTCTGTGATTCATTATCCCTCTACGGCTCTGTAGCTTCTCTGTTCCCTGTCAATTAGACTGGCCATCTAGCTTTGCGACTCCGTGGCTTCAAAATGCATCATTGCCTATAAAAATGCCTACTTGCAGCGTGGCATGATGATCTGGAGTGGTTACAGAGGTTTCGGGGCCTTCTCATAGGCAGAAACCTAAAAATTGAGAAAATCCCATTACACGGAGAATGTCTGCAAAATACACTATCGGGTGTGATTTTCGGACTTGAAATCCCATTCAATCACCCCTGAAATCCCTATCGAGTCCATCATTAGGCGTTATATCACATCGCATTAACATATTGGGCGAGATCCAAAATACATGGGAAAACATTCAAAAACCCGACAAAATCCTTTTTATTGGACTTCAAATTATATCGAAATCGCCCTAATATCGCATCGGGTCTGCCTTATCGCTTCAGGCGTCTTTCCTTTGTATTTCGATTTTCATGCCGAAATGCGCCAATACACAAAAATTCCCTTTTACCGGAACTCAAAACTTATCAAACCGCGCCTATAAAGTCCATTGGGTCCGACGCTATCACCCCTTTTACATCGCCATGAGGCGATGTTGCGATGCGATATATCACAATCGCAAGTCACGTTGGCCCAGGGGTCTGTCCTTTACCTCATGGCATCGCCAACGCCGATCCACCGATTTCGGCGATCGCAATATCGCATTGGCCCGGGGTCCTTGCCTTAGGTTATATGCACAAGCCTGCCTCTAACTCGATATTTTGGGGATTAGAAATCGAGGGTTTCTCCGCTTTCTGCTTAAGTCCGCCTTTTGGATCTCCTCCGATGTGATTTCCCTTTATAAGGGCTTTTTTTTTTTTTGTTGCCATTTTTGAAGATTTTGCCTCTTTTTCCAAAGAACAAAGGGCAACTTCTTTCTGCGATAACCTCTGCACCTGAAGTCCGTTTTAGCCAATTCAAGTTGCAGTAGATTCAAAATGAAAATATCTCTGCAGTGGGGCTATTTCCAAGAGCAACCTTGGACTTTCATCTTCCTCTGATTTACAAAGGATTTGTGCCATTTAGCACCTTTTACCTCTTATATGAAGTCTTTTAGACTTAGAGGTTTATCCAAAATCCATTTTGGATCAATTGAGTTATATTTGAGTTGTAATTAGTTAACTCAATTTACTGAGTTAAGTCCAGTTAAATTAGTTCCAAATTATTTGAGGAACTATGGTGAGTTATCAGTCAGTTGATGCATGCATGCACTCAACTAGTGCTACTCCAGTTAACTAAAGATTCCCTCTTCAGAAACTCATGCATGTCTATTCTGAGAAAGACCCAATTAAGATTAAAGTCAAGGACATTGTACTATCAGTTGCATGTGTTTTCTTATAAAGAAAACTCATGCATGCAGTCACGGCAATAATTCCTTGAGGATTGTGCAGTTCTGACAGTGTGTGAGATCAAAAGACCATCCACTTGGTAAATGCGTTTTCCACTTGGTTGAAGGAGAATCATCCCAGAGGAACAACACAAGGAAATAGGAGCTTGGAGGGTAGAGAGGAAGGCTGGAGAGAAGCTAATATTTCCTGTGAGCATCTATGAGGATTGTACTGAGAGCTAGCTAGCTGTGAGAGCTAAGGCTTTGTATAATTCCTATGTATTTCCACCTTGTATGATAATACAGATAGTGGGTTTTTAGTTGAGGGCTTTCCCAAAGTATTCTCATGTGTATTGTGCATTGATTCTTCTTCTTTTGGTTATATTGTTCAACTCGATGTTTAAGCTTCCACAAATTGATAGTAGAAGTAGGTTATCGTATTCCGCTTTGATTTATATTGCATTATTGGGTTAACCTGCACCAGATTTTCTACAACTTAAACCTGGCCCACAACCCAACTTTGACCGAAACTTTGACTGGCTCTTTCTCTCTCATACAAGCTCGGATTTTAGTATCCTTCACATCGTCGGCATCAGGGCGACAAACACTTCGATTTGGTGCTGGTTTGGGAGCGTTTTGACCACTTTGAATTTTGACACTTTCTGAGTCCTCTGGGAATTTTGCATGTGTTCGGAACCACGTGGATCATTAAGCCATGAAGTTCAAAGAATCGAACAATACTTCTGGAAAGGTTAGACTCACTTTTCATGAGACAAGGTCCATACAGAGAGTTGGAGTTCTACGAGTGTGTTGCCAATGTTGTAGCAGCTACAAAAACCCTCCATAATTTTGGCTCGTGTGCAAATTTCAAAGCCTACCTTGGATCTAGTGATCAATTGATCCTTAGTCAATTGTTGGTAAGCTGATGATATCAAGCCCCCTCCTTGATCTTAATATTCATTCAGGTTCTCATCTTTAGGAAGTATGCATCATCTTCGGGCATCGAGATTATTGTTTGTCATGCAAAGGGAATGTTGTTCTGCTTCAAGGGGAAATCTTGTGCGTATGGGTTGCTCTCATTACATAGACATGTTTCACACTCACTTCACGCACTCTTGTCACAAAGGTCTATGTCTTTTATGTTTTTGATGGTCTATGTTGTATCACTAAGTGTTCGTGTGTGATCATAGTCAAGTTCTATCATTGTTTGCATTAGTCTCATTGATCTCACACTTAGCCCAATTTCCTGAGCAACCTAGCCTCATCCAGCATTCCGGAACTACGCACTTTGTTTTTGCAACCCTTGTTGAGTCTTGAAAATGTCATTCATTTCCATTACACTTTCACTATTATGTCCATTATATCACCTCCATTTCACTACTATGTCACCACATTCATCCCACTTTCATTATCATTGGGCCACATTTATGTTTTTCCAATCTTTATTAATTCTAAGCCTTTTAAGTGAATTTGTGGTTAAAAATTAGGAAATAATGTGCATAAGCTTATACCTAACCAATGGGTTGAGATTGTTGACATGTGTAGGTTGAAAGGAGGCTTTTAGAAGACCCTTATGTGGCACTCTAAGGCCAAATTCGAATTTGAGTGGAAAGAATCATGGGATCATGAGGATATGTGTCACATCTCCTAATTGTATTGTAACTCTAAAAAGACATGTGTCTTATCAGTTCCCATTTTGATTAGGACTCTAGAGGTAGAGGGAGAGATTCATGGATTCTCATTAATGAGATGGCTCTCATCTTTTTGTATAAATAGGAGATCTCTCTCCTTCATTAGTTAGTCTTTTTAGTCTTTTAGTCTTTTAGTCTTTTTAGTTCTTAGCTTGGAGTTTGTAGTTCTTCCTTGATGGCTTTGGAAAGCTTTAGAGAGCTTTGTTGTACTTTTTGATTTTGAAGAATTTGAATAAAGCTTTGATGTTCCCAACATAGAAGGAGATGTGAAGTAGATGTCATGGAGCATATTAGAATGTAAGGTAGAGTAGATTTCATTTTGCAATTTTGCTTTGATTTCATTATATCATTTGATTGCTTTCAAGTTTGATAGATTAGATTTTTCATTCATGCAATTTTAATTCATGTAAGTGTGTTAACCAGTTGATTGTAGATTAGTTTTTCTTTACATGTTTTTGCATCAAATAGTGACATGAGATTTGCCTCTCTATTGACTTTGTTTTTTTTTGCTTTTCAATTTCAGTTATGCTTTGATTTCAGTCTTATTCATTTACTTTGTTAGTTAATTTAGATATTAAATTGCTCATGTAATTTTCAATTACCTCCGAAAGCCAAAGCGAGTTGAATGATGAGGGATTGAAGTATGAATGCGTAGTTTGATATTAGTTTATTTTTCTGCAAGTTAGTTATTGAATTGCTCATGTCATTTTCAGTTACCTCCGAAAGCCAGAGCGAGACGAATGGTGAGGGATTGAAGTATGAATGTATAGTTTAATATTAGTTTTATTTTCTGCAAATTAGATATCAGATTGCTCAAGTTGTTTATGATTACCTCTGAAAGCCAGAGCGAGTCGAATAGTGAGGGGTCAGAATATGAGTTGATGTAATTTGATTTTAGCTTTACTTTACTTGCAATTTTTTGATTTCTTTGAGTGCAATAGCTTAACTTTTATTTCTGTATTTAGACAAGCACCAAAGACACTGATTTCATGATCAATATTTCATCTTTTGTTTGATTTAAAGTAGTTGCATATCTACACTTTTGTTGAAGTATTAATTCCATCAATAACATGTTTTGAGATCTTTTGAAGTGCTAAGTTTTGGAAGTTACCATTAGGGACATAAACCTTGTCTTGAAATCTACATCCATACTTGACTTTTAAAAGTATTCTTAAGACCTTAGAATAGGATTTCCATTTGCATTGGACACTTTAGGAGATCAACAAAAACAAAACCCAAAACAAAATAAAATCTATAAAACAACGAAGTAAGAAAAAGGTTAACTAAGCACATATGATGCACCGCACTTCATCAGTTTACGATACCCATATTGATAATTTATGTAGAGCAATTTAAGACGTTAAATTGACTAGATAGTGACCCCTTAGGCTCCTATATATAGAAAGGACGTCTTGTAATTTGTATCATCCAAGAATTTTTCATTTGTGTAATGTAAAGGAGGTTGCCCCCTCGAAGAGGCTTATTTTGAAGTTGTTGATCTATCTTTTCTTATATTTTATGAGTTGGTCGCATAACAAAGGTGGTGTAGTATTTTCCTGATTCCTATCTCGTAGGCAACTTTAGTCTCCTCTCCAGAGCCGACAAAAAAATCATATGGTTATTTCTATCTCATATGGGCTTGTGTCTCCAACAATTTCTGGTCACAGAGGGTGGAATTTGAATTCACATGTTTCCAAATTCTTTTGGCTGGCCCCAAATTCCTCGTGGGGAGACATGGGTTGCTCCCTTATGGTATTTGTCTATGTCAAAACATTGTCTATAATTCTCTCATGAATTCAGACTCTAATTCAGAGACCTCCTTAGTGGAAAACCCATGCTCTCATTGCCTATCTACTCATGAAGCCCTCCATAGGGTTGAATATGACCTGCAAGTAATTTTTTGGCAAATGTATCACACTCAAGTGGAACACACTTATAAGATAATGGCACTCCAATGTCAGATATCTCGCTTGACAGATGAGTAGATGCACTTCAAATTATAATAACAAATTTCAAACTTAGCAGAGTGCATCTACAGGACCAAACCAACTCTAGAAGGACCCAAGCAAGCAGGGTATTGATCTTAATAGGACAACGACAAAAAATGACTAAATTTCATGAATGTCACTATATGTCTCTTTTGCTTATTTTTGTAGTTTTTCAAATCTTATGTAATTAAGCATTATTTTAGTCTTTTTGGGTCTTACTATGTGATGGGTTTGTGATCTCTCTGATATCTAGCCAGTTTTGGAAGTTGTAGATGTAATCCCTATGTATTTGTTGTGACTGGGTGTAGACTTAATATCAAAATACTCATTTTTGTGTTAAAAAAAACATGTGGAATTGTTAAAAAATGTTGTTTTTTTATATGCTATGAAATTGTGAAAGTTTTATCATGGTTTTGGACCCAAAAATGGGTCCTTACAAAGCCACCATTAATTTAACAAATAGTAAATATTTATTAGTCACAATCATAAAATGATCATTGCCAAAGTTGTCTTGTTTTGTTTTTATTAGATAGCCCCCTAATCAACTAACCTTGAACCCCTTAGCCTCTTTAGTCGTAATAGTCAAAATCTTATACCTAAGCGCCTTCCCAAAGCCTTAATACCCCTCCTCTAACCTCCTAACCCACAAATGTTAATCCCCTAACTATAGGAATTTGCAGATGTTCAGAAGATTGAATACCTAAGCACTAAATGACACAAAGATTAGAGGAAGAAAATGATGATTTACATGGTAAAATCCTCTAAGAAAGAAATGTTCTTGGAGCAACATAAAAGTTTTATTATTGTTCTTTACATCAATCAAAATCAATTGATGTTATAATAGATTCGTGCTTAATGTTCAATGGTCAGTCACAAATAGTAGCCTTAGTCTAATAAATAGAGTAATTAACTCAAGGCTTATTGCCTAACTTATTTATAGTTTGATAATCTGCCTAATTAAAATCTCCAAGTAAACTATAATTTAGGATCATGAAAATGGAAGAAAAGGTCAAGATAGAACATTCAAAGTGTATCAATCTTATCTTAATAATTACAAAGTTTAATTTGTATGATTTCAAGGCGTACATATAAGCATGAACCAACATCCCCCTATAAGATTTAATTTGATATAGGGGGATGAAGGATGCATTACATCTTATCCCCCTTAATGACATCTTCCTCCACTATTAGCAAATATCCCAAATGAATTAGGAACTTTCCTTATGGCAATGTCTTAAAGAAGTAAGACTAACATATAAGGTGCTAGAAAATAGGACAAGTGTGTGAAAGTCAAGCATTAAAATAGTCAAGATGGTTGAATGTGTTGAAGTTGAAGAATACGTAATGTAAATGCACCAAATGGAATAACTATTGACTTGTCAACATAAATAGTCTGAGCATAAGGTGATTCTAGTTTACAAAAATATACAAGTGCTACATAAAACAAGCAAAGGTCAAAACCACAGTTAAAGTAAGACATAACTTCAAGAGCAAAAAGTAACTACCGTCCTTACTTACTCACAAATACTACAAATGAAGAAACTGGAGTTGTGTTAAAGGGAAGGAAATTCAAATATTAACAATAATGATATGACAAAGACAAGGTTGCAACAAGCTCTCATTAGAGAGCCCATTTGCATAACTAAAACCTTTTGAACACATTCACAATATCCCCCATGGAAAATAATCAAGAAAACATGAGCTTTTAAGGAAGAAACATACAACTAAGGATAGCCTCCAAAACAACTTCATAATAAATGGTGAAGCAAACACAAGTTTAGAAAGGGGAAAATTCAAGAGTGGTCAAAGTGGCAAGAGGAAAACCATAGTGTTGTTAGCAATCAATGAAGCAATTAAAGAGAGAAGCATAAATTATACTAGTGCTCAATCTAAGAAAAAAGTCAATAACATTCCTTGAAACTATTCCTCAAATATTACCATGACTAATCATCTATCCAATAATAAAAACCCTCATAAAAAGGTAGTAATCCAAGATCCTCCTCCTTGCAACTCTTTTCAAAACATATGTAAAAAGTACTACTTCGCAGGAATGGTGAGTGAGAAGGGCTTTGAACAAAATGACGAAGGTGTAAAAAAGGACACGACATGGCTCAAGAAGAGTTTGGAACTAGCAGTTTAAAAATAGCACATTGTCTCTCTTGTGAATCAATATCAAATTCAAGTAATAAAATATATAAATATCTAGATGATGAATCCAAAAATAATATAAGAATTCAAGTAATAGAATATAAAATTATCTAGATGATGAATCCAAAAATGGTATAAAATTTGAAAATTACAAAATAATAGAAATTGAAACAACAAAAATAAAATTGTAGTAACAAAATAAAAATTACAAACAAAGCAAAGTAATTTTAAGTATATACCTTTTGTTTTGGAATAAAATTAAATAATACCACCACCATCATTATTATTATTATTATTATTTATTTATATATATATATAATATATATTATATATATATATTTAAATAAATCTTTTATATTATAAATTATAAAATTATAAATGGATTAATTTAATTTCTAAATAAATATATATTATTTTTATTTATTTCTCTTATATATATAAATGATAGCTTAAAATGAGAGAGGACTAACCGTAGCATATTGGAAACTGGTATACAGGACCACTTCAGATATGGTTTGGAGATCATTTACATGGAGAACTACCACAAGTTATTCTTACCCACATATCACAGTTAGTGTATTGACTGTTCTCCATTATTTATAGTTAAAACTTAAAACCACCGGACATCTGTGCATTCGCCTGCCACTATGCAGATTCTAACTCCATAGCCTTACCAGGATTACATGTTAAAAGAAAATATTTTATTATTTTTTAAATAACGATGTCCGTTTAAAAGTCTTCATTATCCCTCGACTCCAATTCTAAATCAGAAAAGATATACAGTACTTCAAAATTAATTAACATGTCCTTGAATTACCCTCGAAGCCGGGGAAATGAACGTCTAATGGTTTGAATTAAAGATGGGAGGATTCATTTTTGGATAAAAATAAATCTTTGAAAGGTTTCCTTAAGTGAGGCGAAATGTAAATGTATATAATGGAAGGATGCAATGTAGGAGGTATTGAGTTAGTTTTTGTGGAGTAGATTTCAATTAATATTTTTAGTGGAGTTTTCAAGAATAATAAAATGATGATATATAAAGATAATTTTCTAATGATTATTGGGTATAAAGAAATAGAGCATCATTATGTATCATGAAATTTTTAGGGATTATTATTTGAATTCAAATAGAGATAGGAAATATTTTATTCAAATAAACACCAAGTAATTTATGTGTCAACAAAACAATTATTGAAATCGTCCCTTTTCATTGCTAAAATCACGTTTTTGAAAGTTACTTTTCATTACTTAAATCACATTCTTGAAGGCATAAACCAATTAAGCACCCTCAAAAACTCCAAAGGCCTGGGGACAATTTGATTATGCAATTTGAGAAACTAAAATATACCATTATAAAAAAAAGTTATCAGACAAAACTAGTAAAAAAACGAAATTATAAAAAGTGAAATAGGTAGAACATTTAAACTATGTTAAAGTTAGGATGGATTAATAGAGTAACTAAAAACCCAAAATGTGTTTTCTCAACCGACTTATATAAGCATTGATCACAAGGTTTGGTTAGGTGATTTATGGAGCTTGATGTATTATCAAAATGCATTTTCAAGTAGATTTTTCTTTAAATTTTGTGAAATAGATTTTATGCGTTTTCTACTTACAGAAGCATTGATTAGAAGGTTTGGTTAGGTGATTTATGGAGCTTGATGCATTATCAAAATGCATTTTTAAAGTGGATTTTTGTTTAAATTTTGTGAAATAAAATTTATAAGTTCCAGATTATAGGTCAATTTTGGAGACCTATGATATCATTTAACATGCTGTGTAATAAAGTTTTTTTTTGTTTGTTTTTTTTTCAAATAAGAAACATAACTCATTATCAGTAAAAAATTATGATTTATTGCTAATTATAAGTGAGACCACATTAAAATAATGCCAAAAAGTTGTGCAACTTTTTCTATGTACACTTTTTAATGGCAAATTCAATTTTATTTTTATTTTTTTTGTTAGAAAGATACAAATTAACATGTGATGTATGGTAATTTAATCTTTATCAAAAAATTAGAAAAAATCTTATGAATTTGAAACTTATATGATTAAGTACAATTTGTCCAAAGATACTTATTCGCTCATAATTATTATAAAAGAAGATTTAATGGATTATCTTATAAACAAAAAGATCTTAAAATAATCTAAAAAACAAGTTCATGTGAATAGTTATGAATTATAACTTAGGTATTGTCACCATCATAATAATTGAATCTATTTATCCTATTCCACATATATTGGCTATTTGTTGGGTTGTGTTATATTCTTTTCATGGCTAGCCCATGTAGTTAACCGGCGGAGGGGGGTAGAGCCCCCCTTCGTTGCGTTGATTACGGAATGGGGGGTCACAGGAGGTTTGAGCGGGGTGGGTAGCCCCCTTCTATGGGGTCCGGGGCAGTGCCTCAGGGAATTATTTTTGGACCCTATATTAAGTTGAGCAGACCTACCTATGGTTTTGTGCATGGTTTTTGCACATGGTTTTGGACGCGATGGTTTTCGGTCCATGGTATTGGATGCTTCGGAATGTATAAATATGTATTGTAACATTGAAAAGAATATAATGAAAAATCAATCTAGTGGTCCCAGTTTTGGGATTCAAGGGAAAATCTCTGTGTATATGTGTTTTATGTGTTATGCTCTCGCATTGTTTATTTTCTGTTCTTAGAATTTGTATGCAGCTAATTTCTGTACTGGGTTAAAGCCTACATCTTTTTCATAATTTTAACTAAAAAAGTATGATTTATTGCTACTTACAAGTGAGACCATATTAAAATAATGCCAAAGAGTTGTGCAACTTTTTCTATGTACACTTTTTAATGGAAAATTCAATTTTCATTTTATTTTTTGTTACAAAGATAAAAATTAACATGTGATGTACGGTAATTTAATCTTTATCAATGAATATTGAAACTTATATGATTAAGTACACTTTGTCCAAAGATACTTATTTACTCATAATTACTACAAAAGAAGATTTAATGGATTATCTTATAAACAAAAGGATCTTAAAACAATCTAAAAAGCAAGTTCATGTGAATAGTTATGAATTATAACTTAGGTATTGTCACCATCATAATAATTGAATCTATTTATATTATCCCACATATATTGGCTATTAATATTGAGAATTATCTTTAGTGCGACTTTTTGGACTTTCCGGTGTCGGAATCCAACGTAAAAATTTGAGGTGAAATCTTGATTGCGTTATTTAAACTAGTTTTTTAACTGTATATATGTTTTCAACACCCTGAAAAACCCCTAGGGCACTTCGATACCCATCAAATTTGTGATTCCAATAAGTTCCTGCTAGATTTTAGAGAAATTAGACCAGAAAATCCCATCAGAAATTCTTCCAAAAATTCTCACTAAAGACAACTCGTTAATATTGTGCAACTAGTAAGAAGTAACACACACATCATCATCAATTTTAAGGAAAAATGTAATTGAAAAAGTTTTTTCCATTAGTAATAATTTTATTCCCCCTTTTTTCTATTTCAATCTTATTATCTTTTAATTTTGAATTTATTTATAGCCTTTTCCTTCCTTCTTTTCCAATTTAGTAGTTGTCCTTTGGCAAAAGGATTTCAATTCTCTTCAATAATAAAATATGAATAATAACAAAAAAATTATTTGCATAATATTATATATTATCAAATAAATAAATATTTATGATCAAAATAATACTTAACACAACAAGGGTTTTTGCAGCGCTCAACGGGTCTCCTCCAACTCGACGGCCACTAACTCAGGTGGCGTTGCTTCCTCACCCCCTTCACCAACATTGATATAGCCACCTTCAATGTTATGATCCCCAAGGGGCCGAAATTCTAGAAGGCAAAGCCCTCATGCTTTGTCAAAAATATTGAGGATATTCTAAAGGTAAAGATCAATGCTTCTTAGTCCAAAACAAGGGATATTTAGCTTGAAGATAGAGGTTTAGTGGGCCAATTCAAGAGGATCTGGCCTTCCTTGCGCTCCTTGAATATGTGGGTAAATAAAACTTGACAGTCACTAATAAAGGGTCATGTTTCCTCTTCTTTCTATGAGAGAGGGTTTATACCTTCTTCTTCAAGAATAAGGAAGACCGAGACTTGATCTTCAGAGGGATCCTTATTTCATGGGTGCCCGTGGTCTTTGTTTAGATCGATGAAGTCCTAATTTTAACCTGGAATGTGATGTTCCTTCAATATTTCTGGTTTGGATTAAACTCCTCTTCCTTCCTCTACATTGTTTGAACTATTCCACTTTTAAAAGTACTAGAAACACCCAAGGTAAGTATGTTGATCAAGTCGAGCCACAAGAGGGTTTGTTCTCTTGTCCCAGGATCTGTGTGGAAGTACAAAGGGCTTTCAACTACAATAAATCTCAACCTAGATAACCTGTTCCATATTTAGGAGGTGGATTATCATCAACTTCCTTTTAAGTGCAAGGTCTATCACAAGTGTAGACACTTTGTAAGAAGTTATAAAAAAAAGATAGAGGATCAACAAAATTAGGTGGAAGAATGAGATCAATGGAAACAACCCAAAAGGTGAAGAGGACCACCCAAACAAACTAACAACCAAACACAACAGAGTGATCCATTAAGGAAAAAGGTAAGGGCCCAACCTCTCCAGCCCAAGCGAAATCAACGCCAGAAGAGGGTACCAACAATTAGGGTGCAACAGAGGCTAATAGAAAAAATTTCGAAGCCCTCAACGTAGTTAAAGAGGAAGGTAGGATTCCCTTAATAAACGTCCCTCCCTCTCCTGGGAAGGACCCTAAAGCTTCTCTTGGTCTTTACGAGGATGGAATTTTTTTTTGCCCCTTGAGGATGCCCCTGTCCATGTGATAGGTGATCTAATCTTCCTCAAATGAGGGTGAGTTCTTGTATCTTAGAGCAGCTCGAACTAGCCCCTCACTTGCCAATTCAATTGCTGAAAAAATAGAGACAGAGAAAGAGAAGGAATTGGATGGCATTCATCGCGAGGTGGAAAGAGAAACAAATAGAAAGATTTGAATTGAAAAAGTTGAAAAGGACAAAAAATTGGGAAGACAAGGTATTTTGGACAAACACATCAAATGGAAACGGAATACAATGAAATGAGGTAGTTCGAGCACCAATAAGGGGGCTGCAAAATCTAATGATAAATGATGAAACTAATCCCCTATAATTGCAAGGGGTTGGGGTTGGATAAAAGAATGTAAGAGTTTAAAGCATTAGTTAAAAAATGAAAACCCCATATTCTCTTGCTCTAGGAGACCAAATTGAGATCTCTGGTCAACAGTTTGGTCTTAAATATGAAAGATCCAGTTAGTTCCAACAACTCTAATGTTAAGTGTCCAAACCTGAATAATCCATTAGATCAGGTGAAATATGTTGTAATCAAGGATTATGTTTTGAAGTAGTCTATATACACTGCAAATTTTGTCTAATTTTGGGGCTTTATTGGAAGGTATTCACCTCCAAAAACCCATATATGTTTAGTATTGGTTGTATTCCTCTTCGGAAGATAATTTTGATTCAAGAGTCTTTAGATAATATTGAAAATGAAAGAAAATCATAATATAACCTCCCATGTACAACTATAATATGAACATAGATTTTACAATTAATACAAATATTCTCATTACCATTAAAAAAAGACCAAAATATAATTAATACAAAATTAATAACCAACCTAATTATTATAATCTTAATTTGTGATAATAACTAGGGGAGAGCCTTCTATTGTTGTGCAAGGACCGATACTAATTATAGTACTGGTCCCACACGTCCATCAAAAAATATTCATAAATCATCGAAAATTTATACATAAATATTTTATATTAAGTTATATAATTTAGTCCAAAATGGGCCCACATATTGATTAGGCCAACAAGTGTCAAATACCAAACCTTAACATCACATATTGACAAGACATAATGTCCCAAATATCTCCAGCTCTGAATTACCAAATAAGGCAAAATGCACTACAAAACATTCCATTGAATTATATTCAAGAGTACACCTATCCCATCAAATAGTCACCTACAGATTTCCATTGGAGCAACATATCCCATTACTCAGTAATACCTGCACAAGAATAGGTGAAATGTGTGTCAGCCATATGTACATGTGTATTTAACCATTCAACCTATTAAAGACAATATACGACAACATTCCATTCAGGATTAAAGACAATAAATGACAACATTCAATTCTCAACATTCTCAATAAATGTCACTAACACATCAAAATTTTCAATTCAGGAATTAAAAATAGGAAAGCACATGGATCAGTCTTCAAATATTATCAACCATTTGATCATGTAGAAATCAATCCAGGCCACACATTTGAATTTGGGAGATGGCAATCTATGCCAAACTTCCCTACCAATTAAATTCTATATGAAAAAACTATAAAACATCAACTATTACTCATTTTCATTTCAGACTTTCATTCTACTCATCAGCTATTGGAGATATGCAATCAAAGTGTTCAAACATTGTTACATTCATTCTATTCAGAAGTTTCAGAAGTTGTTGGAAACATACAAACTGAGTGTGTGCATAGTGTTACATTCATTCTATTCATCAGTTGTTGGAGACATATAGGTATGTTTTTGTTCAATAATGTTACCATTTTTGTTGAATAATGAATAATGTTATTTCTGTTGAGAAATGAAGGTAAATTAAAGCCATTACATCCAATTTCATTACTGATTTACTGATTTAGAAACCAATTTCATTGCCACTATAACCTCAAATTTGACCCTGCAACTCAATATAAGAGTACTATAATACATAGCATATCCTTTCAAAGAGCAAAGACAAATAGCCTTAGGTACTAAAGCCACTATAGCCAATTTCATTACTAATTTACTAAATCCATTACAGTATACCTCAAATTTGACCTTGCAACTCAATATCAGACTACTATAATAGCAAATAGATTGTGCCTAGTCATTAGCATCCCTCCATCTAATTTTATGCTATTGTTATTTCTGTAGACTTAACATTTTAGAATATGATATTATGACATTCTATAGAAATAACATTTCAAAATATGATATTATGACATTCTAAATTAAATTTGGCGGATCTATGGTACAACAATATATGCACCAGGTTTGATAAAAAAAACTGAATTGTCCAATTTTCCTATGAATAAGCCATTTTTCAAATATAGGTCTAGGTGTTTGAAAAGGAGATGTGTTTTCTTTCACTTTGTAAAATGTCAATGGGTTAACAAAGCATCGAATGAAGGAATGATCTTTCAAATCTAATGTGCATGTAATTCTCTGTAATATCTTAAATACTGCCAAAAATACAATTATTGTCTCACACAAAGTTTACCTTCATGTGTGGGTCTCCATTACGATTTCTATTAGCAATAAAACATAAAAGAGACTTGGAAAACTCAAGAACCTAACATGGTACAACGTAAAATGCCTGAGCAATGGATATTTTTTAAATGCTCAACAATGACCTTTAGATGTGGTAAATGAATCACTAAAATTGTGTTGATAGATCATGATCAAGCCAACTTCAATTTTGTATGTAACCCCTTTGAAGGCTACATCATCATCAATTGGTCCGAAGGTGTAGTGCTTTATCTCCACACAAAGTGTGAATGTGCTAAGAAAACCATTATTGAGCTATGGATGCACACATGACTTCGAGAGCTCACATACAAAGGTCCAAACCAAGTCAAGTCATGTCAAAAGATAGCCAAATCAACATAATAGTGCCTCTCATTGAGTTAATAGAAGCTTCTTTTGCATTGGAAAGCAGGGCTCTAGTTTCTTTCAAATTAGAAATCACTTTGCACCCAATGTTGCAGTTGGTTGTGTGATTCATTTTCGAGTTAGTACTAATTTGTCTTTGTATTTGGGGTAGCCGATATTACTAGACACTTACAACATCAATTATTGAGCAACATAAAGAATTGAATTTTGACTGTGAAATGGTGCAAAAGGAGATAGTTTGGTCAGTGTCTCCCTTCTTTTTGGCCCAAGCCTAGCATTTTCTCCAATAATAAACTCCAAAACCGTGAAATGTCAAAGCTAGAGTAGCTACTTACTGAATTAAGTGCTTGGTAGAGTAGCTACCACTATTAGGACTTCTTATCAGCATAAGCAAGACCGGATCACTTCGTTCCTCACCTCTCCCTTACTTAAGTGTTTCTTTAATGACTCTTTAGAGCTAAACATGTTAGCTTTTTACCACTGAATGAATCCCTTAAAGGAGACCACTTGACCCTTTTCTCAAGATAGAATCATGTTAAACAACATACATTCTTAAACTTGTTCTTGGTTTCATTGAAGAAAGACATGACAGTTCCTAGAAACAATCATTTGAGGACACAACAAAATAGTTGGGTTAAAGAAATTGTGTTATGTCAAACCTGTTATAAAATTAAAAAGGAATATCTCTTCCTGATAACTCATAAAAATAATATAAGAATCAAATAAAGAACTTTAAACCCTTCCAATAATGATTTTCAAATCCAAGATGTATTCAACTACAATATATAGATAAAGCATTGGTTGTTGTTGCTCATTGATTGCAAAGACCGAAGAATTTCCTTGTTTCTAATATAGTTTTTTAAAATCAGAATTTGGTGGTCACTTTGCAGGTTGTTGCAGCCATGCCAAGAGTTTCTATTGTAGATCGTACAAGGAACAAGAGGAGGCAAGGGGCGAGCGGGGCCCAACTGTGGTCCACTTCATCAGATGAGGATGGGAGGGTGATGTGAATGCTCACAATGCACCCAGTAATGTCGTTGAAAAGGACACTGTGGTTGCAGATCATGTTATCCCACCATCAACCATAGAGCTGCCTTCAACCAGCAAGGTGCAAGTTCAACAAAGAAAATAAGTGCCATCAAAGGCTAGACAAAGCAAGACATGTAGGCTGCAATTGATGACATCGAGTTTAATGGACATTCAATCTATGCCTCTGCAAAAAAACATGGTATTGCTGCCTCTAGCATACATTATTGGATAAATGGGTTGACTAATATGAAGCGTAGAAGGTCTGTTACAGTTATGACTGAAGAGGAGGAGGCCAAGGTGGTTGAGTGGTGTAAGGAGATGGCCCAATTGGGACATGGGTTAGAGATTATACTGTAGAAATTCCCACCTGTAGATCACCTAATAATGAAATATACTAAAGAAAAATACTTGATCTACTTCTACAACCAATTTAGCGGAAGCTTAATCGAACATGAGCAACATCAATAAGAACACATATAACTGATATGGAGAAATCAATCACACATAACATAGAAGATATAACAAGAGGAAAGCACCAACCTAAAACCCCATCTTTGTATTATCATACAATTGGAAATATAGCCAGTATTACAAAAAGAATAAGCTCAAAAGCTATCCTGATCTCTCTGCAATACCTCTGCTGCTCATAGACAATCAAAGGCCTCTATCTAACCTCTGGTCTGCCCTCCAAGCCTCCTATTTCTTTGTGCAATTTTGATTGGGGTCTAGTGCAGCCACTTGTGTGAATTATCCTCTTCACACACTCACTAACCTCTGATCCAACTACGCAGTCCTAAAGGAGATAAATCCTCATCATGGATGAGCTTCCTTTATAGGAAAAATATTCATCCAACTGATAGTACATTGTCCCTTCTTTGATCTCAACCGGGTCTCTGTCTGAACTGACATGCACAAGTTATCCATGAGTGAATACTCAGTTATCTGAAATACAATAGTTACATGCATGCAAGCATTAACTAACTAAACTCTCATTAATTTAAACAAATTGTTTAAATCAATCTAACTGGACTTGACTCTGTTAACTGAGCCAACTAATTATAACTCACTATTACAACTCATCCTTATCTCTTTAACTGATGGACAAATTCCTCAATTAATAGATAAATTGTTGCATGTCCTCACATAGACTTCAAGTTTGTTTTTCCTTAACTAATGAACTCAAGATGAATTAATTAATCAATTTACAAACTATTGTTAATATCAAATTCGAATTTTACTTGCTGTGTTTAGTCTAGGGACTGACTAAAATAAGAATCCATCCTGAACTGCTAAAAATAGAATGCTATTTTTTGCACTTCCATTTTTCATTCCCTGTTGCCCAATCCAGCACTGGTACCCAAACTTCTATTTTTAGTATTGCTATTTTTAGCACTTCTATTTTTAGCATTTCTTGTTGCCGTTTTCAACACTCCCTCTCAACAAGAAAAGCTTCCTCTCGAACCCGATCCTGTACCCTCGGAATGTTCTGCATGCAACACTTCTACCAAGTGTGGTTGCTCCTGCAACTCTCGGAACAAAAAAACTCCCAACTGACCTCTATGTTGGGCTAGAAACATACTTTGATGCTGAAGCTCTACCTGTTGCTGACAAGTGCTCCCTCTTTGACCTCTGAGCTGCTGCAACACTCCATGCATCTCGCACCGTTGCACACGTCTCTGTGCCATCTTGCATTGGTGCAACACTCCTGTGCCTCTCGCATTGTTGAAACCTGCTAGGTCTACACAGTCCTGGGACTCCTGCACTGTAGCTCTCTCTATCACTCCATCCACATCTATCTCTATCCAATCATCCAGTCTTGCTACTCCTCGTCGGGGCTCCTATAGCAAAGTCGAATCAAAGAGGTTGGGTACCTCAAGGATCCTGCCCCTCCTCCTTCGGACGATCACTCCACATCATCCCACCTCCTACCTGGAGGTATGGCTACATGTGATCCCTCTGCCCACCTGGCTCTACGTTTCCCCCTACTGGATGTCTCTGCATGAGTAGATGCCTCCACTCTGTCTCCTCTCGGCTTCCCCAGTTGTGGCTACTCCACAACCTCCTGAAGTTGCTTCACCAATTGTGGCTCCTCCACAATTGTCTGAGACTTCTTCTGGCGTTGCATGTTGAGAGGTAATGTACTCTCCCTCTCAACCACCAAGTATCTAACCTTTGCCTTGCTCCTTAAGGCTTTGCACACATATTGTACCTCAAGTGCATACAAGTTCTTGGCTAGCACACCAATCTGTTTCCACTTTCCTGCCGTCACGAAATTTTCTGGAAAAAGAGTTGATTTTAAATTAATGATATCTCCCTCATCCAAACTCCAATTCAGCCGATTTTTTTGTTTTGAATTTGAGTCTTTTTTCGTAAGGAATCAAAATCTGCTATTTGTTTCTAAAAATTTTGTACATAAATTTTCATATCTTCTCTGCAAAATCTCGGCCCAAAACTCAAAACTTTGAAATCTCCTCTTAGTATACTGTTCTCCATTTTGATCACCTTTGCTCTGATACCATGTAGAAATTCCCACCTGTAGATCACCTAACAATGCAATATACTAAAGAAAAATACTTGATCTACTTCTACAACCAATTTAGCAGAAGATTAGTAAAACATGAGCAACATCAATAAGAACACATATAACTGATATGGAGAAATCAATCACACATAACACAAAAGATATAACCAGGGGGAAATACCAGCCTAAAACCCCATCTTTGTATTATCATACAATTGGAAATATAGCCAGTATTACAAAAAGAATAAGCTCAAAAGCTATCCTGCTCTCTTTGCAATACCTCTACTGCTCATAGACAGTTAAAGGCCTCTATCTAACCTCTGGTCTGCCCTCCAAGCCTCCTATTTCTTTGTGCAATTATGATTGGGGTCCAGTGCAACCACTTGTGTGAATTGGCCTCTTCACACACTCACTAACCTCTGATCCAACTACGCAGTCCTGAAGGAGATAAATCCTCATCATGGAT
>APFE030667160.1:802-88992 GCA_000404065.3 Pinus taeda | reverse complement strand
AATTCTCATAGAATGATGTGTATCTAGAGAAGGATAGCTCTTGGTTGGTTTGTTTGTCATTAGAGAGTCTTAGACTCCTAGGGAGGTTAGATTTGTCCGCAAATATAACTCATTCCGTGTGACAGGACTATTGCCTTACAATAAATGGATTGATCAGATTCAGAGATAAGATATATGTGCCAGATAGTAGTGAGCTCAAGAGGGTGACCTTGAGGGAGTTTCATACGAAACCATATTCGGGTCACCTAGGTTATCAGAAGACATTGACAACAGTGAAGAGATTTTATTATTTTCCGAACCTGAAGAGGGATGTAGCATAGTTTGTGGTTAGGTGTTTTGATTTTCAGCGTGTGAAGGCAGAGTCTAAACATCTAGGTGGACTGCTACATCCAATTGCGATTCCAGAGTGGAAGTGGGAAGTCATTTCCATGGACTACATCATAGGGTTGCTAAGGATAGTGAGACAACATGATTCCATCATGGTTATTATGGACAGGTTGACAAAGGTTGCACATTTCATTCTAGTGAAGTCTACATTCTCAGCTAGCGATGTAGCACAAGTATTCACCAGAGATGTGGTCAGATTGCATGGTGTTCCAAAGAAGATTGTGTCAGACAGGGATACAAAGTTCACTTCCAAGTTTTGGAAGGAGTTGTTTGCAGGTTTGGGCACACAGTTGGCCTTCAATACAACTTATCATCCACAAACAGATGGACAAACATAGAGGGTCAACAAGATATTGGAGGATATGTTGAGGATGTATGTGATGCATCGACAACGAAAGTGGGAAGAGTACCTTTCACTGATAGAGTTCGCTTACAATAATGGATACCATGAATATTTGAGGATGAGTCTGTTTGAGGCATTGTATGCGTAGAGTTGCAATAATCCTGTCAATTGGAGTGATCCAGTTAACAGGGTGTTGATTGGACCAGACAGGTTAGGAAATGTAGGTTCTAAAGAAGAATCTAAAGGCAACATAGGACAGGCAAAAGAGCTATGTAGATTGGAACAAGTTGTTCAAGGAGTTCCAGGTTGGGGAACAGGTGTACTTGCACATCAAACCAAAGAAGAGCTCCTTATGGATTGCATCATGTGCCAAGTTGGCACCACAATTTTGTGGACCCTTCAGTACCATTAAGAGGATTGAGCCAATAGCTTATCGACTTACACTACTTCCGACGGTGAAATTCCATGATGTTTTCCATGTGTCATTGCTTAAGAAGTACGTTAGAGACGTTGATCATGTGATTGACTGGTTTGTATTGCATGTGAAACCAGAGGGAGAATTCCAGCTGGAGCCTCAATGTATTTTGTATAAAAAGGTGCTCATGCTCCAGAACCAAGCAACTGAGCAAGGTAAAGTGCAAAGGAAGCACTATGGGCTCGATGAAGCTACATGGGAAATGGTGGATCATATGTGGGTTATGTATCCTTCCTTGTTTTCCGGTTGAGGCAAAGAAGTTTTTGCATGGTGTTTTGGGTATATGTCTTGATATATGTGTTGGTATATGTTTTGGTGATGTTGCTATATATACATATGTATATGGATGTAAATACTTCCATAAGCCATGTTATAGAGCTCCAATAAGAGGTATGGGTGTCTTGTCATTATGATGTTATGTTTGTTATGTTTTCATGTTGGTTTGCTTCTCAGCAGGTTGATCATTGTAAATATTGCATCATGCTAAGTTATAAAGCTCCATCGACAATATATTTATTTTATAGTAGTCTTGTGGTTATAGGTGTTTTTGAACACCGAGGACGGTGTTCCTCCAAGGGGGAGGGTTTTGTAACAACCCTGGTGAAAATTCCATGTAATAAAAGTTAATAAAGGAAAAATAACAACCACGATTGATGGGACACTCATTCCAAGTTGAATGTTGGGCAAAATCCTAGTGATGGGGATTACTTGTGCTTGTTTAATGGCTAAGGAAATTGGCAAAGGAAACGGCTAAGGCTTTGGAGAGGTAAAATGACATTTTTGGCACATTTATTTATGAAAATAATGGAAATCAGGAGAAAAGGGAGGTGAAAGGTCACAAGTTGGATGTGAGGAGGAAATTGAAGAAAAATAATAGAAAATGAAGAAAATAGAGGCCTCATTCATAAAAAGGATTTTGAGGATTAGCGGGTAACCTTTTGTCAGTTTAATTTTGGAGCTCTCTCATTATTCTCTCTCTCTCTCTCTCTCTCTCTCTCTCTCATATTCTTCAAGACTTAGAGTTTTCTTGGAGCACTCTTGGAGGGTGTGACATACTTTGATTTTTGGAGCAAGAAGGCAAAGGAAGAGCATGAAAGTGCAAGAGGACATTAAGATCAACAATTGCAATGGAATTTGCTTGCACGTACTGAGTTGCATGTATGTTTTCCTCACTAGTTTTGGAATGCATGGCATATGCATGTGGATTTTTGGTTATGATCTATCACTGGCATGGATGATTGCGTAGCCTTGCCATTTCCTGGATAGCCATGGATATTGTCGGTTTATTTCATGGTGTTTGTTTTGGTTGGTTCTCATTAGCTTGGGTTGAGTTACTAGTTCTTGAAGCCTTGGTTGGACAAACGTTCTGGAGCCTTGTAACAACTTGGATTGAGTTACTAATCGGATAACATTAATTGGACAAATGCTTTGGAGCCCTTGGTGGGTTGAATTACTAGTCCTGGAGTCTTGGTTGAACAAACGCTCTGGAGCCTGACGAAAATTGTGGGTTGAGTTACTAGTCTTGGAGCCTTGGTTGGAACAAACGCTCTGGAGCCTTAGATGGTTCGGATAAAGACCAATCTGATGATGGTTTTGTGATGTCCGACTGTGAGGTGGAAGCATTGTATGATGGGTTGAGGTGGTTGGCCTCTAGAAGCCCTGGATGGTTTTGGATTGATGTTTTTGTGAAATTCCATATTCATGCTTGGAATATGGCACGGGGGTGAATGGCTGAAGAGAGATTTGGCTCAACCATTCTACTGTTGGGTGGAACGTGGAAGTCTCGTTCCGGGTTTGGATTTTGCATCATCAATATGAGTTTATTTCTCCTTCTATTTCTATGAGTTTTATATTGGTTTATATGTGGATCATATGGCTATGATTTCATTGGTATTTCTGTTGTTACTATGCTGGTTATATATGTGTTTTATGGTAGTAGTTATGTATGGCTCTCATCATGTTTTTACTTGTAAATGAATGAACAATGTATCTATGACCTAATGGATGGTTGATGTGTTAAGGCATCAATGTTTCTTAGCGATTCTCAACTAAGTATGAGACCCCTATGCTCAGATATGTTATTTACACCTGTAGATTACATATTCGTGATATGTTTGACGAAATTCTTGTCATGGCTAATAGGGGTCCAACAAGGTCTTATTCAAGTAATTGCTTTTGCACTGTCATTTCCCTGTTATCTTACTGTTCTGAAGATGTTATTCAATTCTCGGCAGTGACCTAGGCTCTGGGCCTGAAAATTTGGCTTAAATCCCGGGGATGCTGGCACATAACTGATCAAAGAAGTCCCTGGACGCTGACTTGCAGGGCTGTGAGATTGTCTCGAGGTCCCTAGGTGCTGGCATGCCCATAACATGAGAGTGTCGAGAGGTCAAGTGATCCAAAAGCTCAGTGAGACCCAGGGGCTGGTTGGCAACAAGGTTGGGTTGGTTCCTGAGGGTCCTAATGGTGATGTTGAATGTCTATATGGTGGTTTTCCGTTGGTTCCACTTCCTTAACATGACTTAGGAAGTTGAATCATATCATAGTGGCCCCTCGTCGCATGTTTACCTTGGTTGGCCAGTTGCTTGGGTAGATGTGGGAGGAGGGTGTTACAATTTACATATGTTTGGTGTGTTACCACCCATCTTGACTAATGACCTAATGACTTAATCACTTATAATTAACTCCCTCGTGGGGTTGCATTGCTTACATCTTTTTTGGAATTAAAACTTCATAGTGTTAGACCCTTTTTTATAAATGCCAACACAAACTCATGCATAAAAGAATGAGATTCGTCCTCTCATCCTTAAAGGTTGTATTTATAGAAGTAACGCAAGGTGTCTCCTCTCATCCTTGAAAGCTGTATTTATAGAAGTATAGTGGGTGTGTATACAAAAGTAAAGTGTTTTATTTTATGTCAAGGTTCACATGGTCAAGCTCACTTTCATACAATAACAAAAAAGTCATGAATACAACTTGCTTTCCTTTCTCTTTCTTTATTTTCCTTTCCATTATAACTTCTAAAGACACAACCCTCTTTTTCTCCCATAATAAACATTCATTCTATTGTATAATTATCTACATATATTCATAAAATAGACAATACCTCAATTTTGAATTTTTATTAAAAAGATGTTAAAATTTTGATAACCAAATTACTTATCATTGATTAATTTTTTTTAATTAAAAACCCAATAAAAAAATTCAAAACTTTATTTAATAAATGAAAATGCTTTCCAAATTAGAAGATTAATTAAAAATTACATTATCTTATATTTAAGACATAAAATATCTTTGACTTATAAATCCAAAAAGGTGTTGGCTTCGGTGGTTACACCAGCTATCTAAATCACAAATTCTCATATATTTCTCCATATTCTTGACTTCACCTTTATATCGCCATATTCTTGACTTGATCTCTATGTGAAATACGATAATATGCTTTAGTTGGACCAACCTGCCAACTCCCCAGCCCCAAAAATAAAATTTCCATATAATCCAACTTGCAATCATGATTTAGATTGAAAAAAGTCACTTTAGGGTAAAAGTGGACTCCCCTACCACGTTACATTGAGATACATTCTACCCTGTATTTTCGTTGTGGAATATAATACAATTTAAATCGATTTATTTATATAATTTTATGTGAAATTGTGAAATTTTATTATTTAAAATTGTTTTGATTTTATAATTGAATTCAATTCACCTAATGGAGTAAATCGATGGAAAACATATTTAGAAAAATACCAAACTATTTATTAGAAAAGTAAAACGTTTAATTGTTAGACTTCTCCAATTCTAAATATATATAATTAATTAGAAAAATGTCTTGAGAAAAACTATTTTTAGTAATAATTTTTTTAGGAAAAAATTACATAGGAGTAATATTATCTAGGCGTTTCGTACCAGTTTTTTGAACCAACCAGTGTGGTTCATCTTCACAATAAGATGATGAATCAGATCCAAGCAATGAAATAAACATATGAAGAGAACAGTTAACTAACCATTAGAAAAAACAACTAGTTAAACTAAAATTAATTATCTATTTATTTATTATTATTATTATTTTAGGTTTTTAATCAAGATTAAAAAGTTTTTTTTGAATAAATCAATTTAGCTATAAGTAACTATAGAGAAAAAACTATTTTGTCTATAAGTTACAATACTCTTTTTTTTAATGTTTTTTTAATAGCCAAATATTTTAAATAAAGTTAATAGTCTTTATCTTATTTAAAGTCTGATAAATCAATTATGATTTAAATAAATGTTAATCATCATTATCATTATCAATAAATTATATCACTTCCACATTTCTTCATAATCTAAATTTCATCCTGATAAGGCTAAAATATATTTGATTACAAAATTATTATATTAATCAAACTTATTTGATAGTGTATAAATATAGTGTATAACTTTATTACAAAAAGTATTTATGCTAATGGTCCATGAGGTCTTGGATAGACTGTGACCGGGGTCTTAAATAGATGGTGATGGAGTGACTCGTTAAGGTACTCCTTGATGTGAAGTCAATGTTAAATATATTGGACATGATGAAGATGTAGTTCCACTAAGCTTACAATTTTTTTTATTTATGGACATGATGAAGATGTAGTTCCACTAAGCTTACAAAAAAAAAATATTTATACTAATAAAAATATTTAATTTTAAAATTTTAATTCTTAATATAATATAATGATTATGGATAATAACTTACTTTATAGGATAATCAGTTATGATTTGGATGAATGTTAATCATCATTACCAATAAATAATATTACTTTCACATTTATTTATTCTTAATGTATAAGTAATCAGTTTGAATAAATCAATTATGATTTCAATGAACGTTAGTCATCATATCATTATCAATAAACAACATCGTTTCCAGATTTGTTTACAATTTATCAGAAATAATCAGTTATGATTTGGATGAACGTTAATCATCATTATTAATAGATAATATTACTTTCACATTTATTTATTTTTAATGTATAAGTAATCAGTTTGAATAAATCAATTATGATTTCAATGAACGTTAGTCATCATTATCATTATCAATAAACAATATCGTTTCCACATTTGTTCACAATTTATCATAAACCCTAAATTTCATCCTCATAACACGAGAATATAGTTAGTTACAATTTTATTTATATTAAGATAAATCAGTTATGATTTGGATGAACGTCAATCATCATTATCAATAAATAATATTATTTTCACATTTATTCTTTCTTAATCTATAAGTAATTAGTTTGAATAAATCAATTATGATATCAATGGAGGTTAGTCATCATTATCATTATCAATAAACAATATCGTTTCCACATTTGTTCACAATGTATGAGAAACCCTAAATTAATTTAATCCTCATAACACGAGAATATAGTTGGTTACAATTTTATTTAGATTAAGATAATCAGTTATGATTAGGATGAACGTTAATCGTCATTATCAATAAATAATATTACTTTCACATTTACTTATTGTTAATGTATAAGTAATGAGTTTGAATAAATCAATTATGATTTTAATGAACCTTAGTCATCATTATCATTATCTATAAACAATATCGTTTCCACATTTGTTCACAATTCATCAGAAACCCTAAATTAATTTCATCTTCATAACACGAGATTATAGTTGGTACAATTTTATTTATATTAATTAAATTTATTTGATGACAAGGAAATATAGTTTATAACTTTATTACAAAAGCATTTATGTGAAATCAAAATATTTATTTTTTAATTTTTAATAATAATAGTAATAATAATAATAATAATTATTATTATTAAAGATATTTTTGCTCTAAGATTTTAAAGTTTTTTTTAACCAATAATAGTTGTATCTGTAAGATTTAATTTATTTTTGTTTGTTTGTTTTGTTTTTATGGTTACATAAAAGGTTGTGATCACATAACTAATTACGGAATCTGAAATTTGAATTCTTGTAACTCTTTTGACAGAATTGTTTTTTTGCTTGTATCTATGCTTGGCCTCTTGCCATTCATCAACTATTTAAAGTAGATGGATAAGGTTTTTTTAGTTTTCTTTAAAAAAAATTGACTGATGTCAAATTTGAATAAACAACATATCAAAAAATGCGTTAATAAAACCTATAACTCATTAATTGAATCCATAAGAACATGATTAGTAATAATGATTATATTATATTTTTATAATAATTAAAATTAAAAGTTGATTACTGAGAGAAATATAGGTTGATTACAAATTATTTATATTGAATCACTTATTTGATAAGTGTAACAACACAAGTTTATAATTTATTATAAAAATGAGATATTTAATTTTATTTTTTTTAATATAATAAATATATATGATTATTATGAATATTTACTTTAGGGCTGAATAAAAATCAATTTAATTTCCAATGAACGTTATCAATCCATCAATCAATAAAATAAATCATTTTTCCCACATTTTGTTCACAAATTTACAAAAAACCCTATAACTTTCATCCGAATAACATGAAAAATATAAGTTTGATTACAGAATTATTTATATGAATCAACTTTATTTTGATAATAGCCCTAAATATCAGTTTAGAACTTGACTACAAAAAGAATCTTACATTAATCAAAATATTTTGTTTTATTTATTTTTTAATATAATATTATGATTATTGATAATAATGATTATTATTACATCTCATAAACGCGTTTATCTTAAAAAGATAACTTACTTCCAACCCTAAAATTTGAATTCTTGCCACTCTGTTCTCATAATTGTTTTTTTTCTTGTATAAATGTCTTTGATGACATTCATGAACCACTTATGTCAAATATGACTAGTTTTTTTTTTTTTTTTACTTAAAAAATTTACTATGTCAAATAGTGGTTGGCTTTTTTGATTTTTTATATTTTTTTTTCTAGGTCATTGAACTAACAACAATAGCAAAAAACTCCTTTAAATAAAATATATAACCAACTAATCTACAACGGTAAGAACATTTATTAATAATTATTATGTTTTATTAAAATTAAATTTAATAGTTGATTACTATGTATATTATATATTAATCAAACTTATTTGATAGTGTGGAAATGTAGTTTATATTTATATTTATATTTTTTTGAGGAAATATCCGAGCAGATCTATTGAAAGGATTACATTGGCTTGGCTTATTAGCAAAGTTTATATTTATATTTTTATGAGGAAATATCCAAGCAATCCACCTAAGGGTGTTGAGGAGAATTGAGAGTGATCTCCCATTAGTAAAGGTATTTTTAGTGACAAACTCGATCAATTGAACTAACCCTTAGAGTTATAGTTTATACTTTTATTATAAAAACTATCTATGCTAATTAGAATCTTTGGTTTTAATTTTTTAATATAATATAATAATAATTGATAATAATTTACTTTATCAATATATCAATTATAATTTGAATGAAGGTTAATGGTCATTATCAATAAATGATATTATTTTCACATTTATTTATTCATAACGTATAAGTATTTTTTTAAAAGGTTGAATAAATCAATTATGATTTTAATCATCATTATCATTATCAATAAATAACGTTTCCACATTTGTTCGCAATTTAGAAGAAACCCTAAATTTCATTCTCATAACGCCAAAGTATAGCTGATTACAAAATTATTTATATTGATGAAATTTATTTAATATTTTGAAAATATAAAATTTAACATTGCCACTTTGTTCACCAATGCAAGAAACCTAATAATGCGGAAATATAAATAATAATGTTTCTATATTTTTTTCACAATTAAAAAAAAACTAAATTTTATCCTTATAACGCGGAAATATAATGGATTATAGAATTCTTAATATTAACCAAATTTATTTGATAACACCAAAATATAAAAAATAATGTTTCCACATTTGTTCACAATTTACAAGAAACCTAAATTTCATCCTTATAATGCGGAAATATAGTTGATTACAAAATTATTTATATTGACCAAATTTAATTAATAATGCGAAAATATAAATAATAAGATTTTCACATTTATTCATAATTTATAAGAAACCTTATATTTCATCTTTATAACTCTCAAATATAGATAATTACAAAATTGTTTATATTGACCAAGTTTATTTGATATCACAATAACCTTTCCAAATTTGTTCACAATTTACAAGAAGCCTAAATATTATTGGGGAAATATAATTGATTGCAAAATTATTTATATTGACCTAATTTACACAGAAACATAATTATTTATATGGACCAAATTTATTTGATAAAGCTAAAATATACTTTATAATTTTATTGCAAAAGTATTTAGGTTAATAAAAAGTATTTATTTTTTATTTAATATTATGATTATTATAATAATTACTTTATTACTATAGATATAAATTCTATTTTTATTACAAATACATATGGTATGTTCAAAATTCAATTAAAAACATATTTGTTATCTTTCATCCATTCGATGGAATATTGACCACATAGTTGCATTGTCCAACCCTAATTTTGAATTCTTTGCAATTTTTTTAGGTTGCAATAGTTCTTTTCACGTTAAATGCCAAAGTTTACCATATTACATTAGCCATTTAGCTTATATAGCAAGGCTAATTTTTTGTTTTTGTCCATAAACATTGAATTAAGTCAAATTTGAACCAACAACTTAACAAAAAGTGCCCTAAAAAAAATTATAATCAACTCATATAACCTCATTATTAATTATTATATTTTATTAATAATTTTAATAATAAAACTTTTATAAAATTAAATAACAAATTTCATGTATTTGTGTAGATCATTTTTCCAAGATCACTCGCATTAGTTTTCACGTTTTTCGATTTAAACATCACGCGATCCAAAAAAAATACTTATACAATGAATGTCCAGAAGATGATCTAACAATTTGAAAATTGCAGAACCTAAGAAAAAATATTAATTTGCCTGTTTAAATTTATAGGAAATAAATCTATTAATTTTCCTAAAATCTATTTCAGGGAGAAAAAGGCCAAAAACCTCTCTCAATCATAATATATCATTTTTAACTTACTCAATATCTATACTAAAATAATAATATATTAACAAATCTTGTGTTAATAAATTATAAATATAATTACAATTTTTTAAACGGATAATTATATATATAAACTCAATTAAAAAAAAAAATATGACTTTCCATAAACCTTTGACGATAAAAACGTGAGGGTGACCCGCGCCCAATCCAGAGGCCTTGAGAATCGAACCAGGGTTAACGTACCGCAAGCATAAATTAATATGGAAATAATAATAACAAATTCCATAATCGTGGTCCATGAGTGGTCGCTTGCATCAACTGACAAAGGCCAAAACCAAAGCAGGCTGCTTTCCGACGTGGCATCTGGACTTTCCCTTCTCGTTTTGACTTCGGTAATTCAAAACAACGTTAATAAATGCCACGTAGACAGCTTTATTGATGTGCAAAGCCGTTGATGACAGCTAGGCCGAACACGGCTTACCGTGATCGCCGCCGGCAAACCACTGCTGGAGGACGCCGGCGACAGGGTCCAAGAGTCGTCGGAAAGGCAGCTTTCTGACGAGGACACGTGTTCATAAATGACGCCAAAGACCCCGTGTAAGAGGTGCGTGATAGCGACGTCCCAGTTTTGAAGTAAGAGATACTTGATTTTAAATTTGGATTTTACGGAAATAATGGATTAACCCATAAATAAAAAGGGGGGATTAAAATTCCATTAAAGATATTTCATGTGTATATGGGGTTTCTGTCCGAGTGGGGAAGAACAAGGAAAGGGGGAGACCGGGGCTTGTACGTACTGCGGGTTTTTATTTTACTTGCGTTTTTGCCTACATAAACCCTGCACGAAGGGGTCGAGATTGGGCAAATTAGCTCACGGCGGCTGGATTTTCGAGGTCTCTGCACCTTAGCCGTTAGATCGATGGTCAGTTTGCGGGAAATGAAGCGCGGGAGGTGGTTTGGCGATTGAACGAGGGTTTCGTAACAATATTTCTAGTAGAGGTACTGGAAACGAAGAGACTCGGGGTTTTTCGCTGCGGTAGATGATCTCGCAAGGAGGATAATAGCAGTGTTCAGTGCACCAAAGTCATAGCCTCAGCTTCGAATGGAGGGAGGTGAGTTCTTCTATTCTTCTCCCCCAAAACTTGTTATTTTTACTCGCAAGATTTTGTTCTGGAGACGTGTAAATAATATATCTTGGATTCGAGCATGTTAAAGTGTGAAATTAGGTATCGTTAGTTTTTACTGTCACTGAAACTTAACGCAACCAGATGTAGGGGCGCGCTGTTAATCTTAATAGATTTGGCAGGCTGTGAGAGCAGGTAAAGCTATTCGAGTAAAGGATAAAGGTAAAGCATTTTAAAAAAAAGCTAAAGGTGATGCTGGGTCGCCGCGGCTATGGTGGTTTCTGTTTGGGGAAAGTTTTTCACATATTTTTCTTTATTTCTCGAACCCCTAATTTAGTCCCCACACCTAGCTGGTCGCGATCTGTGACTCTGGTGTGTGAAGCCACCATTATTGTAAAACGCCATTATTTCTTGTTGTGGTATGTTCTCTCAGTATGGCTTCGGCCTGTCACGAGTCCTCCACTTTCTTGATTTTTTTCTTTTATTTTTGTTAACAAAGTATCAATTGTGTAGAAGGAGACGTGGACACTATATGATATTTTCCTCTCTTTTGCCAATGAAGCACCCTCTGTTTAGACAAACGGACTTTGAAACTCTGTTTTGTTTACAACGCCAAAAAAAGGGGCACAACAACTGCTTAAAATGCGGCCCTCTTTACTCTGCTTGAATGACCTCTTTACTCTGCTTAAATGACGAAACTGAAACTACCAATTTTTTTTATCAGTGAAACTCCCTCATGTTTAGATTAAGGCACCCGTTTTGTTTACAAGCGGAACAAATCTGGTACAATGACTGCATAAACGCGGCTTCTTTTTCCTAATTTAAAGCTCCCTTTTTTTGTTTTAATGCTGCCACACTTTTCTCCTTTTTTCCTGCCTTAACGATGCCCCCACTCAAGTGCGACACTTCCGCTGGGCTTACATGGGTCGTTGTGGTAATAAGCGCCTGCGCTTACCACTAGAGCACTGCTACACGTTTCTGACCAATTAGTAACACATCAACCCAATTAAAAAGGTTTGTAGAGTTATTGTTTTTATTCTGCATCTGTAAATCTATTTTCGGAGTTCTGACAGCTGTCTGTAGAGTTCTCACTAGAATTTTGCCCGATGTCTGTGGGATTGATGTTAGAATTCTGTCAGTTGTCTCTAGAGTTATGTTGGAACTTTAAAAAAGGTTTTGGAATGTCATGTCTCCAGAAGTTCAATCCTTGATCAGGAATATCTTGCTGAAACACATGATTGAGGCTCTTGCAGGCTTTCGCTGAGTGTGAATTGGCTGTAACTAAATTCTGTTTTGTTCACTGATGGTTTGGTACTTCCTATTGTGTGAAAGGAATGGGCAATGAGTGAAAAAACAGAAAACTGTAAACAGCTTTTGCAGATCCCTGGAACTGCAGTGAGATGGTGGGTATTTAATAAACATGGAGTTATGAGTGTTGCCAGCTCAAGAAATGAAAAAAATCTTGCTACGATGGGGATGACATTATTTTTTATTTGCAACAGTCATTTATAGCTTGCTAGTTAAGGTTGGAGGCATAGTAGAAAGATTTGGTCATACTCGCCTTTGCTGTATATGGAAATTCGACTGTGGTGTGAAATTCTGAGAATTTTATGTATAATACAGTTACAGAGAGGCTGACCTTTTATTATTTGTGTTGGATGTTATATTTATTATAGTTGATACCTGTCTACTCGTAGACCCCAAAAATTGCCCAAAAAACTCAATAAAAAGTTAAATAGCCAAATGTTCAAGGAGTGAATTATTTTTATTTATTTATTATTTGTTTTTGAGACTGAAATTCTTCTAATATATGGAACAAAATGTTTATTTTTCATATCTATAAGATGTATAGATCTGTATTGATGTGATACTGGTTGTTTTGCTACATATTTTTCTGTATCTAATTTTGTATTCATATTTGAGTCTTGCTACAATGGTTCGAGGTAGTTGTGCTGTTTTTTTCTTTTGTGGTTATATATGGTTAAAATATTATTGTAGACTTTGCAGAAGCCCTGAGATTTATTTTTGTTGTTTTGTTTTATAATTTAATGGGTTGGGACCACCAGGCTTCCCATTACTGTTCCATTCTGATAGACACCAGCACATCAACAATTTAAGTGTGGGCTTTTATTTTTGAAATCGCGGTGCTTTAAAGTTCATAACCTCCTTGAAGTTCGTATAGTACTCGTAGTAGTTTTTCACTGCACCCTTGGCAGAAATTTGTACTGTGAACAAAAATGTTTATAATTTCAACAACATAGATATGTGAACATGTAATGGAAGTACTGAAAAGCGGTAAAGTCTTAGAGCAAATCCTGTTCAAAATTCCTTCTGACATCATCTATTTAGAGCAATGCCAGTGGTCCTACCACTCTTTTGGGCAGAGGTTATCACAGCTTGAAGTAGTACTTCTGACTCTTGCTGAAGTAGCTGGATGGAGTATGTCATTAGAAACATCTTATTCTAAACTGATCTTTGCCATTGCAGAAGCTGCATTGCTGCTTTATTCGAACTTTTTGGTTTGATATGATGAAATGTGTAAATGATAAAATTGTTAAAATATTTTGTTGGATTTAAGCCGATAACTCTTGTTGCTTGCAGGAATCTGCCAATGGAGTATGATGACAGTAATTTCATAAACAGAGATTCTCAAGTGGTGGATAAGGACAAGTATCAATCAAATGCAGAAGAGGGTCAAGTTTGCCGCCCCAGTTTTGATCTAGTTGAACCTTTAGGAGTGCAGTTGGGCTTTGATAGTCTTGACGAAGCTAGCGTTCTACTTCACCATCAAAGTCAGAGAGAGGAAAACTGGACAGCACATTTTTCCAGGGAGGAGAATGGTGTTCTTGGCCTCGAGGCTGGTTCACAGAATATAGAGTTCAGTTCGACTGCCACACAAAGTAGCACCATTTCAAGACATGTTAATGTTTGGTCGGAGGCAACATCTTCAGAGTCTGTACAAATGCTTTTAAATTCAGTTGGACAGGATGAAGAGAACCTTGTTGAGGGACCAGACACGTGCGAGTCATTGCAAACCCCAGAGAATGACAAGGAATTTAACATGTCAATTAGTGAATCGTCACCTTGTAATATAGAGGCTGTCCTAGACGTTGAGTGCAAGACTGCATCTGAAAAAAACCAGCAAGGCTTTGAAAATCCAGCAATGGATGTAAAGGATGACAAGCAACAACTTCCACTTTTGTCTGTATCTCCTCCTGATAACAGCTTGGAGCTGAAGTCTGTTTCAGATCTTGACAGCAGGCCCACAGATAAGAGACATTTCCCAACTGAAGAGGATGCTTCTGAAAAAATTGAGGGTGAGAGAGAGAATTCCGCACCATATGGTGCTTCAGTACAAGATTTGAGTGCTAGATCACCAGTCCCAATTGAAAGTCATACAGACACTGAATCACATGGTCTGGAATTACAATTGAATGATAATCAGTTATCTGGATTCATCGCTTCTCCTGAGAGTGGCAGTCTAAAAGAGACAAAGATAGAGAGTTCTGCATTACAAGGTGTACCATTACCAGATGTGAGTGCTAGATCATCAGTCATTGATAACCAGACAGTTGTTGAATCTCATGGTCTACAAACACAACTTAATGAAGATCATTTGGCTGATTTTGTCCCATCAGATGAGACTGGCAGTCTGACAGAGATGGAGGATACAAGACAAGGTGGGATGAATGAAAATCCAAGGGACATGGTGTTGTCAGACAATGATGCTGGACAGAACACAACTGTTACTGCATCTTTTCAAGAAACACATGTTGATTCTGGACAGTCAAAACAGCCTATTTCAGTTCCATTATTGGGAGAAATAAATGAAGACCATGCAGGGAGATGTGTAACAGAGGCTACTCAGCAGGATGCTTTTTTGTCGGAAATGCAAGGACCATCAACATCCTCATTGGATGAGAACTGCAATGAAGACACGGGAAACTATGCTGCTGGGAAGGATGTTGTGATTGCTAACTTGCAAGGATGTCCAGGACCATTGGTGGATGAACGTATTGAGATTAGTAGTTTTGAGGATTCTTCACAGCCTTCTCAGAAGTCAAAGGAATCAATAGAAGCACAAGGGATCTCAGAATCACTATTGGATAAAAGCACCGAGACTACAGAGGTTCTACAGGCAGAGACTACAGGGGTTCTACAGGCAGAGGTTCCTCTGGGGGACTTTCAGGGAATGCCAGAATTTATATTAGCTAAAACTAAAGCTGAACAGACAGAACAGTGTGTTGCAAACACTTCTATGGATGTTGACATTCAGGGAATGCCTGAATTTGTATCAGATAAAATCAGTGATGAAAAGACACAAGAACATGTTGCAGACACTTCAATGAAAGTTGACATTCAGGGAATGGCAGAAATTGCCTCAGATGAAGTCAGTGACAAAAAGACGGAGCAGCTTGCCACAGACACTTCAATGAAAGTTGACATTCAGGGAATGGCAGAAATTGCCTCAGATGAAGTCAGTGACAAAAAGATGGAGCAGCTTGCCACAGACACTTCAATGGATGTTGACATTCAGGGAATGCCGGAATTTGTATCAGATAAAATCAGCGATGAAAAGACACAAGAGCATGTTGTAGACACTTCAATGAAAGTTGACATTCAGGGAATGGCAGAAATTGCATCAGATGAAGTCAGTGACAAAAAGACAGAACAGCTTGCCACAGACACTTTGATGGAGGTCGATGTACAAGGTGTGCCAGAATTTGTATCAGATAAAATCAATAATGAAAAGACAGAACAGCAAGCCACAGACACTTCAATTGAGCTTGATGTTCAGCAAATGCCAGGATTTGTATCAGATAAAATCAATGATGAAAAGGCAAAAGAACATGTTGCAGACACTTCAATGGAGGTTGAAGTGCCAGACAAAATTCAAGACATGCCAGATCCATTGCAGAGTACAAAAAACAGTAAGGTTGGGGATCTTGTTGATATTGAAACAGTTAACCAAAAGACAATTGGGGAACTAGAACAAATATCGGATTTGATGAGGGCTGAAATTGTTCAGTGTAATGCAGAGAAGCATGCTGAAAATGTTTCTTGCAAGGACATTATGTTAGTAGAAAAGAAAGGAATCCCAGATTCCTCATTGGAGGAAGGTAATGAGCATGGTGGAGGGAAACATTTCATTGAGGCATCACTTGACAGTCTTTCACAGACCTGTGATGATGAGCAAGCAAGAAATGGGGGTGTGGAAAGCATGCAGGGCAGTGCTAAAGATCTACAGGAAACTAGTGTGTTTTTACAAGAAAAGATCCATGAGCAGAAAGAAAATGGGCCAAAGACTGAAGAAAAGTGTTCAGCTGAGAATTTAATTAGAACTTGTAGCGAAGGATTAACGACTGTAGATGCTGAGTCAGATAGTCAGGTTAAAGATTCAGAGGGGGTGATGACCACTTTAGGGCTTGATTCCTCCCCTATAGCAGCTTTTAATGCATCGTCTAGTCACATTGATCATACCTCACCTAACATAAAATTAACTGTTGAAAAGGGGAGCACTCCAGTAATGCAGAATAAAAATGCTGAAAATCAAGTTAGTGAATCTGTCAGCCCTATTTGCTTTCAAGATGATCAAATTCAGGATGCTTTTTTGGTCAATCATGCGGAGAAACTTGTCCATGGTGTAACAGGCAGCCCAGGTGAAAATGGTCCGGAGAAATGCTTGGAAGCTATTAGCGATGTGACTCAAAATGAATCTGTGGATGTGCAAGCAATTGGGAGTCAAGTGTCTCTTGATCTTGAAAAACCATCCTCTGTTGGGTGCTGTGAAGACCAAGAAAATGAAGGAAAAGATGCATCAATAATATCTGTTTTACCAACAAAAGACATCAAAAACCTGGTCAAAGCTACTTCTTCCCCAGAAGGAAAAGACATTTTGATTCCTTCTCACACTGTGGATGAAAATGATGGATGTAACTTTGGGGCCACCTCCCTTCAGGGCCCTACCCAATCTCCACTGCCAGCAGACCAACCTATGACTGATACATTACAGCAAGTATTGCAAGTAAATTGCCCCTGTATTACATCAGAGTCCGACAGCAAGCACACTAATCAAATGAATCTGGAATTTGAAAGGAATTGTAAAGAAGATGATACCTTTGTTTGTATTAAAGTGCAGAATGAAGAGAAGACAGGCACCATGTTTTCTTCAGATGGGCCGCAGCCTATGCCAATACCCGACTTAGGTATCTGCTCTAAAACATCATATGACTTTGTCCATTACATTCTGTTTTTTCAATTTGAACTCAAACGGCTTGGATATGTAGGGAGACTATGGACTATGGTTTATAATCTAGACACGCTCCTATTTATAAAATTCAAAATAAGTCTTATAAATGGAAGGCAAATTCTAATTGATTGTTCTGCTTCTGTGGATTCTAACTTGAAGAGAATGGAGCAATACTTAACCATTGAATGCTTGATGTCAAATGAAATACCATACTAACTTTCCAATGTTTTAGTTTCCCTGTTGTGTATTTGTTTGCCAACACATGCAATATATGCTCTTATTCATTTTATAATACATTGAAATAACTTGTAGACCCAAATGAATTCTTACAGAATATGGGTCGTCTTTTGTTTGATCTGACCAGAATGATTTCTTCAAGAATTGATACCTGAATGTGTTCAATATAGAATGAACCTGCATCTTTAACTTATGAACATGTATCTTAAAGAGATTAGTTCCTGCTTTTTTAGCTGAAAAATGTATCTTAAAGAGATCAGTTCCTGCTTTTTTAGCTGAAAAATGTCAATGTACACCTAGGCCCTACTTTAGAAGTTAGGTTTAAGTTATGGAGAGCCAACAAGTCTGACAATTGATCCAGAATTTTATATTATTACAACCAGATTGGCAAAGTTTCAAATCTTATAAGACTAGTAATTTGCTACTTCAGCCTACAGGCAAATGGAGTTTCAATTATAAAGCATGTGACGGAGAAAATATGTAAATTATATGAAGTATAGCTGAATATAATTCTTGCTTTTGTTCTGCAGGACATAGTGCTAACCAAACTATGGTGGAAGTTTCACAATCGGATATTCCTGAAGAGAATGTTATTTGGGAAGCACAAAAACTTGGGCAAGAGAAAGAGACAGAAGAGGTTGGAAAAGACAAAGGCAAGGCAGAAGCAATGGAGGTCAGTTTAGAAGTTGGGATCTCATTAGAACCCGATAATAAATCTCCTGCAACAGATAAAGGCGATAATCATTTGCAGAGTTGTTTGCTCCTTCCAAATGTTGATGGGCCTTCTGTTGAAAATAGTGGTCTTGTTCCAATGAAAAAGTCTGTAAAACTGTCTTCTGTTTCCAATGAGGGGGATGATAAAGTGGAGAAGGTTGGGACTGAATCTGGAGATTTAGAAGCCAAAACTATATCTCAAATCAACGATACTTTCACATTTGAGATTGGAACAAAGAATGTCCCCACTGGAGAGGGTATTTATGGCTCAGTTGATTTCACCCAGTCTGGTGAGATAGATAAAAATGTTGGATGCTGGAAACCCTTTCCAACTAGCCAGCCAAGCGAAGTGATTCAGGTTTACTTCCATTTATGATGTGAAGTTTGTTTTTATTATGTTAATAGAATGACATTCTGCATATAGAACAAGTTTTACAAATGAAGGTTATGTTCATTACAATGTTGTTTGGAATTGTTGAATATGCTTGTGGTGATTGAAGCCAGATTCCTTTCCTTTTTCTAAAAGCTTTTGATTATTTAATTGCATGGGTCTTATTCATTTTGAGTTCATTGTTTGGACTGTGGGATGGAGTGGGTCCTTCCTTAGCTTTTCAGACTTACAAATAGGGTGCTTCTTGAAAATGTCTTATTGTTTCTGGATTTTGCTACACAGAACAAGGCTTCTGCAGCATGCCAAACTGGGAAAGATGAAGCTGAAGTGTGTCAAAAACATGCAAACGAGAATGTTAATTCTGCAGTGCCTGAAACAATTTCAATACTTCAGGAGGGAGGTTCTGTCTTTGCTGATGCAAAAGCTAAACCTGTGCCCAGTGGAGAGAAAAGAAGTCATGCAAAAACTGTTACAGAATCGGACAAGAAATTTACAAGTCATGACAAGAAATCTAGTGATAGTCAAGTGGTAAGTTTATGTACTACGGCCACGATCTGCAGTCCATCAATCAGGCCAGGGAGCCATTCATCCAAAATTGGGGTTAGACAGGAACAAAAATCTTCTCGTACAGATCTTCCTGATATTGGCCCACAATTTACATCATCATGTACCATGCAGCTATCAGCATTACCAGATTTGAATGCAACAGTAGTACCGGCATCGGTGCTGTTTCAACAACCTTTCACAGATTCACAGCAAGTACAATTGCGTGCACAGATTCTTGTGTACGGGTCTCTTATGTGAGTTATCCCTGCTGTGTTTATTCCGTCTGTTCTTAATTGGGATCTGCATTCTAACTTGTAATGCATGATGTCTTTTGGCAGTCAAGGGTCATTACCAGATGAGGCGCTGATGTTAACAGCTTTTTCTGATATAGGAGGAGGTGTGTGACCATGTTCTATGCTGAGTTTGTTATCTATGTGGGATGATTATTGCTTACTTAAATATATCCTTGCTATTTATTTCTTGACTCTCCTATATCTCTAAGATGAACAGTCTGATTGTGTGCTAATATTGTGTGTCAGCATCTCAAAGTGGTTCCTCTGCATCAGATGGAGGCAGGAGTATGTGGGAGAATGCTTGGCATATTGCTTCAGATCGTATTCATGGGAAGGGGTTCTCTAATAGCTCGGACATACCTGTTCACACCCCTTGCTCAAGCACCACAGCAACAGTATCTAGCAAAATGGTTGAAGTTACGAAGATTACAACTCCTTCTGCATCAGTTAATGCCACTGATTCAAGGAATCCTGCTTCAGGAATGAGGTCAGCAGACTTGGTAGTGTCAAGGAGCCATTTATTGCCTTCTAGAATGACTGGGGCTTCTAATGTAGGGAGGGTTGGGAGCAAGAATACCCCCCGGGCAATTATGAGTCCACCTCGCCCACTGTCATTGTCACCACCGGTGTGGAGTACTCCAGTGAATGAAGGGGTGCAGGGGTCCACTCTTCAGAGGAGTCTGCATCTTGAACCCCATCAAATGACTGCAGCAAGGCATCTCTATCAATCCGCACAACTTGGACACTACCCTACACCAGGAAGTGCTGCTCCTTGGATGCCTCACTTACCCTTCCCTGGGCCATGGGTGGCCCCTCCTCAAGGACCACCACCAGAATCTGGCTTACAGATTTCTAGTTTTGCAGTTCCAGAAGGAACTCAGGATGCACATAATAACCGAAGGAATTCTGTATCACCTTCTGTACCATATACGCCAATGACACCTGTTGTTCCTCATTTCCCAAGTATGGTGGGGGCTACTACAGTTCCCACTGGTACCAATGTTGGTACAGATGTTCCAAAAACAGGTGTTGCACTTGGTAGGCAGTCCAGCAAGGAGCAGAAACCTAGAAAGAGGAAAAAGAAAAGTGTTTCAGAAGAAATTGTTCAAACTGGTGGCTTGCAAGTGACATCCACTGTTCCCAAACACCCTGCTGAACCCACATCAGTACCTTCCCTTGGGCCATCAATGATTGTCTCAACTACTTCAAATGCTCTCATTGCACAAGGTACTGGCATCTCGGGTACACCTTCTGTTTCTCATTATCAGGTAATAAGTAGAGGAGAAACTGGGCAGAGAATTATATTTTCAGAGGAAACAGCAACTCGTATAGAACAGGCGAAATTGAATGCTGAGGATGCTGCTTCTATTGCTGCTACTGCAGTTAGGCACAGCCAGGGCATTTGGAGTCAGTTAGCAGCTCAAAGAAATTCTGGATTAGTTTCGGAATGTGAAGCTAAGCTTGCTTCTGCAGCTGTTGCAGCAGCAGCAGCTGCTTCGGTTGCTAAGGCCGCAGCAGCAGCAGCCAAGATTGCATCTGATGCTGCTTTACAAGCGAAGCACATGGCAATGGAGGCTCTAAGTTCTGATGGTAAACAAGATGCTATTTTCTCTAGTGAAATTGGATTGCTTGAAGGCAGCCAGGGCCATTCCCATTCAATCATTGCAACTGCCAGGGAAGCTGCCAAAAAGAGGGTTGAAGCTGCTTCTGCTGCTACAAAAAGGGCAGAGAATTTGGATGCAGTTGTGAGGGCAGCTGAACTAGCTGCACAAGCTGTATCTCAAGCAGGAGCTGTTGTGGCCATGGGTGATCCTGTTCCATTACCGCTGAATGTTTTACTGGAAGCTGGTCCAGAGGCTTATTGGAAGTTAATGAACCAAGAAGCAATTATTCAAAAAGATGATAATGTTCACAGTGAAACACCAACTCAACAAATTGTTATTAAAAATGACAATATTGTTCAACCTTACAAGTCGAAGGATAAGAAAGATGCATTCAAGAATGAAACCTCAAGGAATACAAAAGGAGGTATGAAGGGTCCTGCAACAGAATTGTCAAAGCAGGCGGAGAAGGATGTCACACAGATGCCAGATCGTTCACAATATGATACCTCAACAGAAAAGGATGTGGAAGCTCGTAAGGAGAATCAAGCTCTTCGGACATCCCAACTTGCTGTACCTGTTTCTGTTACAGAGACAGTCACAAGGGGGGAAATAATAGCTCTTGAAACTGAACCTAGTTCTAAAAATCACAGGGAGCCATTTGCTTCAAAGGCTAATGACATCAAGGAGGCATCACTTGTGGAGGTTGGTGATCTAGCAAAGATCTTTTCACTTCTCTGATCTTTGCTTTAGTTTAGCATTGCAATGTCCTTGAGAATGTACTCTGCCATTGCTAAGAGAAACACTGATTGGAAGTTAATTTTTTGTTAAACTAAATCATGTTGAATCATTGAAATCTTTCTAGGTTGTCTCCGATGAAGAGGGTCTTCGGGGTGTTTGGTTTTCAGCCAAAGTACTGAGCTTGAAGGATGGGAAGGCTTTTGTCCGTTATGATGAACTACTTTCAGATGAAGGTCATTTAAATTATCAAACTTAGTATTTTGAATCTTTCTCTATTTTACAGCTCCTCTTTGTGAGTTCTTTTTTAAGTGGAAATCATTGATTTAATAAAGGAAGCATACATGACATGATTTATGGCATGCCCTTCAACTTATGCAGGCCCAGGTCAGCTTCAAGAGTGGATACCGCTGGAGGGAGATAATGGAAAAGCACCTAGAATTCGTATGGCTCATCCTATGACTGTAATCAAATTTGAAGGCACACGGAAACGACGCAGAGCAGCTATGGGTAATTATATTTGGTCTGTGGGAGATCATGTGGATGCATGGATACGTGATGGGTAAGCTCTTGTCATTTTCTCACATCAGGTTTAGATTAGAGCACTAGACAACTGTTGCACAATCTCTTAATTTTTACAGTCGTCTATGGCCTTTTGTCTATATTGCATGATTTAAAGGGAAGTGGCCCTGAAATTGTTCTTCCTTGTTGCATATTATTGCCTATAAATTAACATCTTTGATTTCTTCTTAGTTATACATTTGCTTCACTCAAGATCATCGCTCATTTTTTTGATCTGGTCTTAGTGAACGATGTGGTTTCATGGGGTTGTTCCTGCTATGGTCTGGAGTCAAGCTATGGGTTGCTGGGTAGTCACTTGCCGTCTGAGTTGGTTGTCTCATAGTTATCAACCTCATTTTAACTCATTTCTTTTCAAGCCTCCCCACATCCCCACAATCTGCACTGCAATCATTGTGGTTATATCAGTTGAAGAAACTTGTTGGTTTCAGATCATTGGTACCATTCCATAATGGTTGCTCCTGGTATTAGCAAGCAACCATTTGGAATTGTGGCAGGATTGGTTGGCGTGAGGGTTTGTCCAAATTTCCACATTCGAGTATTGTCAAATCAGTACAATTGTTGGAATGTGTTGTTTGCTTTAGCTAGCTGATTGTCCCTTGTGTTCCCACATCAATGGCATCTGTAAACATTTTCTAGTTTTGTAAAACATCATAACAATTCTCCCCTTTTGCTTGAAGACATCGAAGTCTCAACTGTTTGCTACATCTGTTACTGTCATATGTACATTATGCGGAGCGATTGTTCACTGGAAAAGTGTTTGAACAGTGCTATCCCTTAGGCTCTGACCAGAAGTCCATGTACTATTGCTCTAGCCATAAATCCATGTACTATTGCTCTAGCTAGTAGCACCATGTATGTTTTAGAGTGCAAACACCACCATGAAATGGGAAGAGAGATAAATATCTCATATTAATGCTGGCAGCTGCAGCAAATATATCATAGTGCTCTCACTGCTCATGACTAGCCGAAGGTCACATGTTTTAGCACTAATAGCATATTGCAAATGCTTATAAGATACCAACTGTTCAGTATAACTGTTGGAGCTTGATGTTTGATCCTCTAACAACCTTCATCTTCAAGGGGAATAAATGAAGGAGACAGGCATGTAACTGCTGTAATCTTTTTAACTCATGTAAATAGTAATAACTATTTAGTATTTACTTGCCATTTCAAATCAACATTTAGTATAATTAATATTTATTATGTCACTTAAGTAAATAGTTTTCACCTTTACTTAAATAAAAGTACATTAAAGTACTTTAGTCTAATGAATAAATGCATGGAAAATTGTTATCCAACTTCTTTTGCTCTTCACTTGTATAAATGTTAGAAGACCTATTGCAAGTTCAACAAACAAATATTTGACTGTTTTCTCACCTTGCTCTACAAGTTTATTTTTCTGATCTGGTATCACAGCCAAGATGTGAATAAACCAAGGCTGAAAGTGAGTGAGGGCCTCAGGGATTGGCCTGCCCAGTGATGGTTTGGTGAACTACATTAGAGCAGAGAGATATCACATTGAAGTTGCCAATGTGGTCGTATTTTTTAAAGTAGCCATACATTTCCACATGATTTTGGAGATGCAACTGCACAGATTTCAGAGTCACGTTTTTAAAGGAGCTATACATTTTCATGTGAATTCATTGCAACAAAGGAACATAGAAATCCTTTTGATGAAAGAAAGGATTGGAGAGCCAAAGTACTTCTTGAATCAATTCATGTATACTGTACATATATGTGGACCAACGAAGACAATATCATCCTTTTGTGCAATGTATTTTTTGCTATATGTAGATGACTTTTCAAGGAAATGTGGTAGTATTTCCCAAGTTAAAAATAAGATGCATTTTCCAAATTCCAATAATTTAAATATATGGTAGGGAAGCACTCAAGGAGAAGCATCAGATGTTCTAATGCATAATGATGGTGAGTTTTCTTCTCATGATTTTAATAACTTTTATAATCAAGAAGGAATACATAGAGTCATAGACAATACACTACACCCTATACTCCATGGCAAAATGGAGTTGTACAGAGAAGGAATTGGACCATTATGGAGATGGCAAGGTGTACTTTAGGGAGCAAACTGGTTCCTCATAAATATTTGGTAGAGGCAGTTCATAATTGTTGCTAAACAGATCACCTACAATATTTGTTCCAACTATGACCTCAGAGGAGGCTTGGTCTGGAAATAAGCTTTAGGTTAGTCATCTCAAGGTTTTTGGTTCATTACCATTCTTGATGGAGAGATTGGAATTAGAAAAACTCCTGGTTCTGCAAATGAGGTCAGAGTAATTATCAAGGTAAAAGCTGAATTATGTTCCACTTTTGATATGACAAATTTTGACCTCCTATATTACTGTTTAGGTGTAGAATTTTGGCAGACTAATACATATATTTTTGGTTCACAAATTAAGTGTGCCAAAGTGTCTTTTAGACAAGCATAGGATGGCTGCTTGTAAAAGTTCATTTACACCTATGGAGAAAGGGCTGAAACTTTCTGCCAAAGTTGACTAAACACTGAAAATCAGCAAATGAGTCAATTTACAGTCAACTAGTGGAAGTCTGGACTCTGATCTATCCTACAACTACTAGGGCAGATCTTAGCTTTGTAATCAGCTACATATCCATGTTTATGACACACCTGAGAGTAGGACATTGGACAACAACAAAAGGAAATCTGATATATGTTAAAGGTACGATAGATTTTGGAATATTACATGGTGAAAGTGATGTAGGATAGTTAACAGTCTATGCAGATTCTGATTGGGCAGGATCGATGGATGATTGGAATTTAACAACTGGCTATATATTCAGTCTTGGAACAAGTGCAGTTTCATGGGCTAGCAAAAACATGCTGTTTTTCTTTCTTCTACCGACACATAATACAGGGCAGCAACAAAAGGGGCACGTGAGACAATTTGTCTTAGAAAAGACTTGGGGAATTCATGCTTGAGCAAACCAAACCAACAGTTCTTTTTTGTGACAATCAGTGTGTTCTAAAATTAGCAATGAATCTAGTCTGACTCTTTTCTAAGCACACTAAAAACATTGATGTACATTATCATTTCATCGGACAACTCGTAGAGGATGGTGAGGTTGAACTCAATATTGTACCACATGAACAGACTGCAGATATTTCCCCCAAGCCACTTGGTCGAGATGAGTTTGTTAAATTTCAAGACAAGCTTGCTGTATTTTCAAGAAAGACCTAAGAATGACCTTTAATGGAGGATGTTAGTGTAATCCTTTAGTAAATTATTAAATTGGCTTTTACTCATGTAAATAGAAGTCCTTTAGTCTAATGAATAAACTAATGGAAAGTTGTTATGCAACTTCTTTTCCTCTTTCCTTGTATAAATGAATGCAAGAGGACCTATTGTGAGTTTAATGAACAAATATTTGGCTGTTCTCTCTTCCAACTCTACGGTTCTCTCTCTTATATTCTAGTTTATTTTCCTAATAGGATGGGCTGTTCAAATCTGGACCAAACCTCATTTTCATTCCAAAAAACAATAGTTCGTATGGGAAAGTATAGGGCCTTGTTTCGGTGATTCATGCCAATTTATACATGCTTAAGGTTGGGATGCTATCATTATAGGGGTCAATAGTGAATGTGCTGTTTCAGTGTTCAAATATATTTTTATGGAGAAAGGCCAAATTGCTATGCCTCATTATTGGAACACTAGTGGTTGATTGATCAAGTGTCCATATAAGTTTTTATTGAAAAATGCCAAAATACAATGCCCCAGTTTTCGAAGACTAATGGATGGATTGTTAAGTGGTTAAAGAGTTTTTTTTCTTGTAAAAGGTCAGATTGCCATGTTCTGCTTTTGGAACACATTTTATAGAAGATGAACATGTGGAACTTCAGCTTGTTATGCCTTTTGAATCCATGAAAATTTGTTTGGACATTCTGATAGTCTGAAGTTCTATTTTCTGCAACTGACAAACTTCTTGAAAGAGTCATATATGGTGCAAACAACCTATGAAATTTTGCAATTTTTAATGCATATGCAGCAACACAATAATACAGCAATACTGGACAGCAGCAGTTTTCTCCTGGTTCATGAGTATTCAAGAAAACAATGGGATTCTTGATGTTACCACTGTCTTGCTTCTGAGTTATGGCATATTGAAGCTATCTAATAAAAACATGACATGTATAGCATGCCAGTAAAAACTGAGGCTACAGTTTGTAAATTTGCAAATAATATTTTTACAAACAATTATGTTAAGATGTAAGAGACAGTAGAAGTGGGAGAAAGTCTTAACTCTGAATAAACATATATGAATCGTAAAAATGAGGGCCGTAGAACATAAGGCTGGTATGTTTGTTGTTCTAGTGAAGAAATCTCAAGCTTCATAGAAGCATAACTAAGAAAAATTATTAATGTTTGTTTCTGAAAAGGCAATGTCCTGGTTGCCCTCTCTCATATTTGTTATCACTTTAACATTTTTCAACTTATGTTTATGTTCAGGTTTTCAGCGGGGAACTGAATTCTGTATTGAATATTCCAGTCAAAAGGACCAAATGTTTACATAATTTCTTCTATGGTTTAACTTAGTCTACCCATATTGTTTTCTTGGAAATTCTTTTGAGGTTTTTACTGCTACTCCCCATTTGCTATAGGATTATGAAGGGGAAGTTTCTAATGAGTATTAGTAAACATTTGTTTGATTTACAATTTGTAGAATATTGTATAGAAAACAGACTCTTTGCCAAGAAGTAGTCTCTTTCGCTATAGCCTCTTTCTAATTTTTTTCGTTGCTTCTGTTGATTTTCATCTCCCCATCATTGTCATTCTTGATTATGTGGTTTTGGACATTCATATTTTGCTTGTATGATAACTTGACTTACACATTTGCAAGATAATTAAGACGATGGTTGTTTTTATTTAAAATAATTTTTATATACTGCTCCTTAACTTGAAGCACCTACCTTGTAGTTTTCTGTACTGTTGGATTGATCTAACCATTAAATGAATGGGACGTAATAGGTTCTTAGGAGCATTTAAGATTGCTTTGCAACTTTCATTTGCTATATATCATCTCTAGTCAAGTGATGACTTTTATATGCCTTTCAAACCCACTCCCATGCTCATCTGCCAACTCTACAGTGAGAAACATTATCATTTGAGTTTACATTTGAGTCCAGCTGTAGGTTTCTAAAAGTTGTTGATACTATAGAGTAGTCTTGAGATTGTTTACTTTGTTTTGTTTGTTCCACTTCCTCATGACATTTGATGTTCTTATGCCTTTTTCCTTCTTACTTGGTTTGTCTTATCATATGTTTCCTTCTTTGCCCAGGTAACAGTTATGTTTTTTTCAATGTTTATGTTTTATTTAGGCCTTGTAACTGCCCTGCACTTCCTTACCTTCCTTGTTGAATTTCAGGTGGTGGGAAGGCATTGTTACAGGCATAAAGGACAATGATGAAAGCAAGCTTATAGTTCATTTTCCAGGTATGTGTGAGAGATAATAGGGGATATGTACTTTACAGATATCTGCAATTCTATTCTATAACGTTTATATGCTACAATTGGCTGAATTGATAGTTTCGTTGTATTTCATCCTTCATAGTTGTTTAATGTGACCCACATCCTTTCTATACAATTTTTTTTTCCTGCATTGTATGCATATATTTTGTAATACAGATATTGTTTGATTTCTTAATGTCAGTAGCAGTCATAGAAATATTGGGTTCTGTTTTTGACAAATTTTGGATTGATATGCTAAACAATTGATTTGTGGGGGTTTTGATCTATCTACTGGCAGGGATTTATTCACTTTTTGCCATATTTTTTTACTTATTTTTGTTAAGCTTGCATTTTTTTAGGCTATAGCTTTGTGTTGTTTAAATTTCTTGGTGAGCATTTTTTGAACATACTTCAAAATATTTTGATGGCTTGGACTCACTAACAATGCTATAAAAGTAGGTCTTTTGACAGGAAACTCAAAGGTTCAGAATTTTAGTGGGTAATTGAAGTTATTTACTGATAGCATGAAAATATCTAATTCTGCTATTCTCTTGCAACAATAGAATAAAAATAGTTATCTGAAGCTAGGAAATGTTTTTAAGTATTTCACGCTTCATTTGTGAAAATATATAATTATAGTAAACTGTAATATACACATCTGATATTTCATTTTTCAGGAGAATGTGATACGTTTATAATCAAAGTTTGGACTAAGAGATTTTGCATTTTTTCAGGAGAAGGTGATACATCTATAATTAAAGCTTGGAACCTACGACCATCACTGATTTGGAAAGATGGTCAATGGGTTGAATGGACAAGTTTAAAGGCAGAGAAGAATGTGGTACATGAGGTTAGGTTTATTTATTTATTTACTCTTTTGGTAGTTTATATCATATCGATTCTCTTTTTTTGATATGCTTGGCATAACAGTTTGTTGTAGGTAAAATATGCTGATGTGAACTAACAATATTTCTGTGATTTACAAATGAATAATTAATGTTTCCCTTTTCAAGGGAGAACTTCCACCTGAAAAACGACAAAAGCTGGATAATCATGAAACTGGAGGAGATGCAAAAGGCAAAGAGAAATTGCAAAAGGTTCCTAATGTTGAGGAGGCTAAGAAAATGCAAACCATTCCTGCAATAGAAGAAGCTAAGAGAATGCAAAAGATTCCCAACATAGAGGAAGCTCGAAAAACGCAAGAGCTGAATGCAGTAATGTCATTTAGTAAAGACAAGTTTCTCACAGCTGGCAAGAGCTTGACAGACGATGGCAGCTCAGCAGGCATTAAAGTTAACCAAATAGGGCTTCAAACCGAAGGTTCCAAGGTGGTTTTTGGTATTCCCAGGCAGGCAAAGAAAAGAAAGTTTATGGATGTAAGCAAGCATTATGTTGCAGATACGATGACAAGGAGCATCTCTGATGGAAAATCTTCTGGTAAAATTGACATTCCCAAATCATCAGTATTTAACAACCATAGTGGATGGAGAGCCACCAACAAGGTAGAAGATAAAAAGTCAAAGAAGCCAATGATTTCTAGACCGAAAGATCCAAAATTGGGCAAAGATCATGATGGGCAAAGTAAGGCAAAGCCTGAAAAGGATAAAAGTCTGTTTGCCAATCTGACAAAAGATACCTCAGCTCAGGATTTTGGTTTTTCCGCCATACCTAAGCCGGGCAGTAGAAGGGTTGGGCTAGGTGGAAATGCCCCTAGTACTCAGAAGTCAGGCGAAACCCCGCATTTATCTGTTTCCAGGGACACCATGATACGTAGGCCTGGGCCTTCACCTTCTATTAAAGTGAAAACTACTGTAGTAGAGCCAGAACAGGGATCCAAGGCCAAGCCGTCATCAGCATCAGATAGCTCCAGTCTCAATGTAGAAAAGGGCACAGTTCCTCAGGAGGTGACAAAAGATAAAGTTGCAGGAAAAGCAACAGCTGATATAATGGAGCCACGAAGATCAAATCGCAGAATCCAGCCCACGTCAAGGGTATGATTATTTGCTCTCTTTTGTTTGTTTCCAAAGATGTTTTTGAATGCGTTTAGTTAATGTACCACTTTATTGTTTGGGATAATTTTCATCTTGTCTAAATAGTCTGTTTTGCTAATTGTCTGTGTTTATATTTAATAGAAATCTTAATTAGTCTTGCAAATGTTTATAGTGTCAGTATTTAATTAGTTTGTCATCCTATACCTAATCAGTAATGGAGGATTAAGAGAGATATATAAAATAGTGAACAGAAGAGAAAATTTACTTTCTGAGTTGTGTTGGCTTTATTCTCTATGATGTTTATGTCATCTTACATATACTATTAATAATTGTATTGACTTCATTCCCTCTAATGACCTTGTAATCTAGATAAACCATGAGAATCACCAAATCACCACCCATGCTTTTGACACTGAGATTTGGAAACTCAAGAGAGCTTCTTCTGGCTTCGTTTCAGTGTTGAATAACCACCATCAATGAAGAGGTGGAATGCTGTTACATTGTGGTGTGTACCCAGACGCCCCTTTTCTACAGAGGTGATGGCTCAACTACTTATCAATGACAACGTTTTGGAGGAATCAATCCCCGGTGGGGCTTTAACACCACCTTTTAACATTTGGGGGATTAATACCATCCTGCTTTCACTAACTCTATTGTCATCTTGAGGCTTGGCATAAAAGATTTGGAACATATAGATTTCTTTTGAATCGATGCCCAATAAGTTATTTGCCAAATTTTGTATGCCATGATTGTGGAGCTTGTTTCACACCGTAAAGAGATTATATCAGTGTTCCTTAGCTTGAATCCTTCTGGATGATACATATTCACTTCCTCCATATCTCAATAAAGGAATGTGCTTGAATCCTTCTGGATGATACATATTCACTTGCTCCATATCTCAATAAAGGAATGTGCAATTTACATCAATTTGGTAAATTTCCAACCGAAGGATGCTATCACAGTTGTCATCAATTTGATTGTGACCAACTTAGCTTGTGTTTGCTGAATGATGTCAGCAATCTTGTTGTGGAACTTGGCCAAGTTTTCCACAAAAGAAGCCATGTTTTGGACCTTATATTGTTGGGACGTCGCTGGATCTTGGTGAGTAGTGGGAATATCACAGGGAGCAAGATGTTGAAAGCCAAAACAAACCTCAAAATGAGAATGGCTTATCCATGTTTTGTCCTCACAAACTCCATCCCCTATGCATGCCCACTATAGTGGAGGCTCCTATGTATGTTCTCTATAAACTCACACCTTCACACACACACACACACACACACACACACACACACATATATATATATATCTCCAATTAAATCTCTCCCCTACATCCTTAATTTTTTAACATTAACATTCATTCACTCAGGATTTTTTAGAGTGGTTTTGAGCTCATTGGTTTGCATATGAAAAAAGTAGAATTTTAGATTCCACCTCAAAATCCAACGAACATAACATTTTTTAGGATATCAGGATCGGGGGGTGGGTGTTACAATGTTTCCATTGGACTTTGTAATGTATGAGGGTATGGAACTAGCATTTAATCAAGAGGACCCAAGCCCGCTATGTACCATGAACTCCTATATCATAACCCTCATAAAAATGTACCCATCGCTCAAACAAAATCCTGATTTGACATGTGAAGCTTTTTCTGTCTTATTTAAATGCTTAGAGCATGATATTGACGATGAGGATCCTAATATAGGAAATGCTATTGATGATATGTAGCTATTTGTTGTAGCATGATTTTTTTTTGGCGCTAGATGCCATCTAGAGCCTCTTTGTTGATGAATTTTTGGTTCAGAGAATTTGTTTTTTTTCCTTTTTTTCACTAAGTGCTATTTTGGTTATATGCATTCTTGCTTCCATATAAATGAGAAATTTTGCATATTTGTGTATAAATGGTTTGGATTCATATGGATGCACATGAATATATATGTTTTTCTTTAAAATTTGAATATTTTATGTATTTTTTGGTCCACTGGTTTTTTGTCCCATTTTTTTATCAGTTCTGGTTTGATGCTCACTGGTTCTCAGTTCAGGGGGTCTACATGTTTGGTCACTGGGTTGATTATGATAAAATTCTATTGATATCTCCTCTATGAAGCGCAAAGAACCACTCAATTCTAGGATTTTAATACGCTTTTTTTCAATGCCATGTTACAGCTCAATCTTTTGCATAAACATTGCACTACTTGTGATATTTGCCAAATACATTGTAATTGTTGAAGTTTCTAAGTCTACCAGTTAGAAACCCTCCATGCACTTTATTGATTTATTCCTACCTACTTGTTTATGTTACTTAACAAATTATTTACCATGTAAAGACTGAAAATAAACACTAGTGCATGCTCAACATATTACAGATCATCAACTGAAGGAAACAAAAACAAGCACACAAATGACACTGTTATTTTTGGATCAATGTCCCCCGAAAAACCCAATGCGGGAAAACCGGTGCAGCTACCTGAGGGTTTTCTTATTAAGCAGTTTCAGAATACAATCTGGGTGCCAAATCTGGCTCACCCAACAAAGAATTCCCTTGGTAGTATTACCTCTCAGTTTGAGACAGATTTCCTTGCTGAAACCCCGAATAATCACTCTGGCAGCTCCTCAGCTCCAATTTGCCCCGGAAACCCCAGTGTCATCCTCTCTAGACTGCGTCAGCCTCTCTCTACCCAATGTTGGCTTTGAGTCACCCTGAATAGGCCTGCATCAGCCTCCAGCATTCTGGCCCTCTGTGTCAGTTACGTTGGCCTCTCTAAAGCACTGCACATCTCCTGGCTGCCTCTGCGTGGCTCTCTGTGAGTCCTGGCTGCTACTTTGTCCCTCTCTCTGGCTACTGCGCTGATCTCTTGACACTATCTCTGCCTCTCTGCTTCTGTATTCACTGCCCCTCAGCTGCAACTCCGATTACTGATTCTATCTCTCTTAGCAAACCCCACTCTAGAGAATAGAATGACTGATCACTCTGGGGTATCCTCCAAGTGGCCCTCAAGCCTCCTCTTATACTTTTCTCGTTGACATATCTGGCTTGATCCATGTGTTTTGGACCACTCCAACACAGTTTCATATTAATTCACATTAATATTTTAATTTCTCGAAGTTTAGACTTAGGGACTCCATTAAAAATATTAATTATTTTAATATCTCCCAAATTTTTTAGAACTGCCCAAACCCTTTTCTGATATTGGAGATCTCATGTGCCCTAACCTCTCCACCAAATTTCGTGGCTAGAGCACATTTGATGTTACCCCAAATCAACACTCCCTCTTAGCGAGGACTATGCTCTAGCAATACTCCTCATTGAGTATCAACCTGATCATCTGGCATCGGTCCTTGTGCTGATGCTAGGCCTGCTGCCCATCATCCTCTGCACTGCTACATCTCGTACTGTTGCCCATGGCTCTGCCACTGTTGCTACTGCATTCGTACTGCAACTCCTTCTGCATTCGTGCTGCTGCCCATGGCCCTACCACTGCCACTGCTGCATCTGCACTGCACTCCTCTCATCATGCTGCATTGTGCTGCCCATAGCACTACCACTACTAACTGCTGCATTGCAACTCAGTTACTGAGAAGTAAGTAACTGATCTCCCAACTCTGACCTCTCTGTCAGGCTAGAGTACTCCTGATGCTGAAGCTCCCTCTAACGCTATCAAGTGCTCCCTCTTTGACCTTTGTGCTGTTGCAACAACTCCCTGCATCTCACACCGTTGCATAACTCTCTGTGCCATCCTGCACTGGTGCAACACTCCCGTGCCTCTCGCATTGTTGCAGCTTGCTAGCCTCGTGCTATCTTGGCAATTCTCCATTGTAGCTCTCTCTGCCATTTCATCCGCTGTTTCTAGCCACATCTGCCAGTCATGCTACTCCTCTTCGGGGCTCTCGTAGCAAGGTATAACCCAAGAGGCTGGGTACCTCGAGGATCTTGCCCCTCATCGCTTGTAGCCCGTCTGACTACAACTCGATGTCTCCCCGCTTCCACTCAAGTGGTGCGTGTGCACTCATGACACAATCATTGTCTGTCTCCACTTCCTTCTCTGCCCTTGCTGGAGCTGCCCTAGTCTTGGAAGCCTCTCCCTTACTCTTCTTCCTTGGACATTGGGTCGCATAATGACTCAACTCCCCATAGTGGAAGCATTTGACCTTGGAGAGGTCCTCCTTTCTCTTTTCTTGCCTTCCCTCAGATGCTAGGGCAACATCTTCCTCCTTGACTCTGATCCCCTTATTGCTGCTTTCCGTCTTGGTCAGCCTCCTTATCTCTTCTTGGCAAAGAGCCGCCCACATCTCCTCCCAAGGCGGAAGGGTCGCTCTGCCCAATATACCCTGGAAAAATACCTCCTAGTCTTCTGAGACTGCGTTCAGGGCTGTCCTCACCATCAATTCTTGATCCGGCGTGGCCCTTATGGAAGTCAACTGATCTCGGATCTCATTCAATCGATCGAGGAAGGTTTCGATTGGTTCTCCCTTCTTCATTTGGTATGACCTCATCTGATTTTCTAGCAACATCCTTCTCTGCACAAAAGTATGCTGGTACAATTTCTTTAGGGCCTCCCACATCTCATATGCCATTTCCTTCTCGACAATGTGTGGTACTACATCGTCCTTGACCTCGTCAAGGATGATGCTCTTGGCCCTCGCCATTGCCTCCTTGTACTTGTCGTTATCAGTTGGGTCAACTGGGATTGCTATCATCCTCAAGGCGAAGTGCTTGACACGATTTCTGTGAAGTACGAATAAGATTTTGGCCTTCCAGACTGTGAAGTTTGAGGCTCCATCTAGTCTGTCCTGGTTTCTTACTCCGTGTAGTGCCATGTTGCTCTTCTACTTCCCTCTTGGAAGTTCTCGATGTGGCTCCCTCTGAGCCTTGATTGCCCTCCTGGAAACCTTTCTATTGATGTCGAGATGCCCCCCACTCTGATCGTTTGTGCAACTACACCATTGATCTGGATTTCTCGGCTAGAAACCCTCGGTAGCAACTCCCCCCTCCTAGGCCTTGCCTTGTTAAGTACTGTTCTGACTATAGTACCCCACCAACTCCACTTTGCAACTTACCCTCAGCCTCCTAAACCGCAACAACCTGAAGGTGAGAGCTCCTAGGCTCTGCGCAATCCCGGCACTGGCAAATCAGCCTCCTCAACCAACTGTGTTAGCCCTCCTAGCCTCTGCGTGATCCTGCCTTTGCCTCTCTTAGTCTTTGTGTTGCCTCTTCCTAGCTCACCCTTGATGACATAGGCACTGCGTCACCCTTCCCTTGTTGCTACTCTACTAGGAACAACTTCTGTCATTCGGGACAACTGTTTTTTGCTGCTGTTGCTCCTTTCGGCTGATGTCCTCAGTTCTCTGTGATCTGCAACCACTCTTTGATACCATGTTGAAGTTTCTAAGTCTACTAGTTAGAAACCCTCCATGCACTTTACCGATTTATTCCTACCTACTTGTTTATGTTACTTAACAAGTTATTTACCATGTAAATACTGAAAATAAACACTAGTGCATGCTCAACATATTACAGATCATCAACTGAAGGAAACATAAACAAGCACACAAATGACACTGTTATTTTTGGACCAATGTCCCTGGAAAACCCAATGCGGGAAAATTGGTGTAGCTATCTGAGGGTTTTCTTATTAAGTAGTTTCAGAATACAATATGGGTGCCAAATCCGGCTCACCCAACAGAGAATGCCCTCGGCAGTAGTACCTCTCAATTTGAGACAGATGTCCCTGCTGAAACCCTGGATAATCACTTCGACAGCTCCTCGGCTCCAATCTGCCCTAGAAACACCAGCGTTAGCCTCTCTGGACTGCGTCAGCCTCTCTCTGCCCAACGTTGGCCCTACGTCACCTTGAATAGGCCTACGTCAGCCTCAAGAGGCCTTGCGTCAACGTTTTGGCCCTTTGCATCAGCGACGCTGGCCTCTCCGAAGCACTGCGCAACTCATGGCTGCCTCTGCGTGAGCCCTCGCTACTACTTTGTCCCTCTCTTTGGCTACTGTGCTGATCTCCCGACACTATCTCCGCCTCTCTGCTTCTGTATCCACTGCCCCTCAGCTGCAACTCCGATCATTGATTCTATCTCTCTTAGCAAACCTTGCTCTAGAGAATAGAATGACTGATCACTCTGGTGTATCCTCCAAGTGCCCCTCAAGCCTCCTCTTATAATTTTCTCGTTGACATATCAACGGCCGAGATTAAGTCTCTAATCAACAGCTAAGATTAGATCTGGTTTGATCCATGTCTTTTGGACCACTCTAACGCAGTTTCATATTAATTCACATTAATATTTTAATTTTCCTAAGTTTAGACTTAGGGACTCCATTAAAAATATTAATTATTTTAATATCTCCCAAACTGTTTAGAGTTAGACCAAACCTTTTTTGGGTATTGGAGATCTCATGTGCCCTGACCTCCACCAAATTTCGTGGCTAGAGCACATCCGATGCTACCCCAAATCAACAGTAATATGTTAACGAAGTAGACTATGCATAGAAGTCTATGTATGAAGCAATGACGAGTACAAAAGAGAAGATTGCGATGAAGATCGTTGGAGAGATTCATGGAGAAATTATGGTTGAGTTGAATATTTAATAAAGAAGTCAGGACATATTGTTATGGTCACCTAAATCTATGTAAAGGGACAAAATGTATATTATAAAATACGCATGGGTAATGATTCATTGAGCAAAATTTTCCCTTTGGGGGTTTTTAGAGTTAAACTCTTGGTGCCCCTTGCTACGATGTGATTGAATTTCTTGTTTCACATTTTTTCATCCAACATTTGGTATCAAAGTCGTGGTGTCAAAGGAATTTGTAAGGATGTCTTTGGATTTTCAACATGGAGATATATTTTTCTCGAGTGTTTGTTTACAATTGGAGATGTTATTATATATAAAAATGTTTGACAAATAAGAGCAAATGTAACAAAAGTGGTCAACTCTATTATGGATAACTGTATGGGGTCAACCACTACTGGGGATGACTATATGCATGGCAAAACTTTATCAAAGTTTATTCAGTGATTTTACTTAGCAGAGTAATTATACATTCTAAATGAACACAAATCACTGTGCAGTTACTGGCCATGGTGTGCCATCTGCACGATTGGATAAATATGTGTGCATACTATGAATCTGCCGAGGGTTTGATTTGGCATAAAAATCTTGGATTATGGCTGAAAACAGTCTGATTTTTGTACATGAATTAGGCTGGATCCAAATTGGTGGTGACTGAACTATCTACATTCGTTCTACTTCCAAATGCACTCAATCATGGACACTGCTAATATTGTTAGAAGTTGCATGGTACTTTGCTGTTTGTGCAAAGTTGTTAGATGTGATACTGCCTTATTTTCATTTTCCTTTTTCTTACCATTTATTGACACTATTCTGATACAGTTGTTGGAAGGACTACAAACCTCGCCCACTGTTGTGAAGAGTTCTTCAACTAATCTTTCACTTGAAAAGGGAGGAAAAGCTCAGTCGAAGACATCATTTTCAAGTACTGTATTGAATATCATTTAGTTGATGTGCAAGTTGATCTTCTCATTTATGTTTTGGTTCTGGAATTATTGAATCTAATAGTCTCATGTTTGACTCCTACAGGGAATGCTAAAGATTGATGTAGGGCAGTGCCAGCAGATTTCAGTCTACGCATGCATCTTCATAAGAATTTTGGTCCCCTATTCAAGAATGTAATTATGCAGTGTAAAGAGGGTGCACTACCATTGATTTCTAACAAAGCATAAAGACAGAAATCAATCGGAAGCACTGTCCTCCATCAAAATCGTACATGTAATATATGATTTCATAATTCTTAATACCTTCTCTCCGTCTGTGTCAAATGGTTTGAAAATACTGGAGCAGGTGAATTTCTGTTTTTATAACCTTTCAGTTATTTTTCACATCACCCATTTATGTTTTCTTACTGGGGGTTTTAGGTTCGAGGCTTATATGGCAATATTGTTCTCTGTTTACAGTGTAGTTGTTCAGCAAAATTTGTGGACAGATATGCCACCTTTTGCTAACTGGAAAGCTATTAGTGCATTTTCAAGCCTCTCAGGAATGTGTTAAGCCTGAATGTAAAAGGTGGTTTTTACATGACTAAGTGGATAGCAAACGTGGGAATTAATATAGCTGCTCTAGTTCCTTCCGAGGTTTTAAGTTTTAACAGAGATTTAGGATGTTAAGATTATTGATTGTCATGTTGAAAACATACTCAATTGGGAGGAAGGTTGCAACAGAAAGGTGATCCAGAAAGATCTCCATGTATAATTTCGATGGAATGTAATATTGTAAAGTACATTTGTGCAGATCCTTGTTGGGTTCCTAGTTGATTTATCAACTGTATGTTGAAAAGTAATGTCATAAATAAATTAAGGTTAGGACCATTAGTACCTTGTAGGTATAATTTCTTTACTGAAACTGGTTGACATGTTGAAGGATTTTTGCTTATTGCCCGATCATAGTAGCTCTTGCCGGTGTAATTAGGTTATTATTCATCTAGACAACTTTCCTGGATGAAAGTTTTTTGTCAGGATTTTAGAATGTACATTCTGCTTTTCAATAGTTCATACTTTATTCATTCGCTTTTCATGTAGGACTATAACACATTTTTGTTGATGTTTGATTGCATAGCTTCTGTTCACAAGAGTGGCTGCCCAATTCTAGCTTTTAATATGCTAATTATTTTGCTTTCTGATGTTTTTGAAACGTTTTTATGGTCATTGTGTTAATGAGAGTTGTTAGGTTTTACTCCAGCCACAACAGTGACAGCGACTGATGCTTGAACAGCTTGCTCTTAAGACATTTATAGGGAGGATCATCAAACTCGTGACAAGGAAAGTGTAGTTTGGTTTTATCAGTAATGACAATCTTCTAGTTGTCCCAGTTTCACTATGATTTGCTTTGGAATTTGATGCTGAGTGCACAATTCCTATCTGCTTTGTCACAATAAATATGGTCTGTGCAGGTATACTAGTTTCTTTTAAAATGCTTTTAAAACATTATGTTGGATTAGCCTTTTGGCCTTACACTATCCGGACTTTCACATTTTCCCCTTAGCATTACCTCCAGATTTCATGTTTGCTTTCCCTTTATGGTTTCATTATTAGCATTTTGGACGCAATCACCAGAGAACTGTTTCTATATTCATAGATCGTTACAATGCAGTCAGATTGACACCATGGAATATTGTTGCACTGCTTCAGAGGGGTAAAGGTTCAACGCTTGAGATGATTGTCTTGGACAAACATTCAAAAGTGATAAAGACAAAATTTCAACTATAGTGTCTTTGCTGTAAGTCATTTTGATTTTGACCTTCCTGGGTTTGAAGGTCAATTGTAATTTTTTAACATTTAAAGCTGCATGTTTTGAGTTTGTGTTGTGGAACTTTTAAATATGCATTGACAACTTGAGAAAAGAATAACCTTTCCAAACTTGACTAGATAGTTGCGTACATTGAGACCCTGATAGTTAATATACTGATTTAAGTCAGATCCAAAGAGTAATATTTTTGATTAGAAGGTAATCGGTTAGCTGTTAGTGTGGTCAAGTAAAGTCTTGGTTCTATCTTTGAAATTTTTAACGATGATATGTTCACACAAACAGTGTGGTTGATTGGTTTTTTTTTAGGATTTGGTTACACTAGCCTTGCGAGTGACTTGGATTTCCCATCTGCAAAAGCTGGAAGAGGAAGATGCTTCAAAATGTCAAATAGGACTGTAACATATGCCAATTATTTTATTTGGTGTTCATTTAAAAAATATCCCTGTTTTAGCAAGGCACAACCATCTGGAATGAAGGGGAGGGTATCAGAGAAACATGATTGAAGGTTTGTTTTTCAGATGCAAGCTGACAAATTTTTGTTGCTAGTATGGTTTCATTGCAATAGGTTTTTTCTTGTTTTCCTAGATATGCTGGTTTTAGCCTATTTGGTCAAAATCACGGGTTTCTGAAGTAAACATTACTAGGGTTTTTAAATGATGTCAGAGTCTTCTAGAGACTAGACATGCAAGTCACGAGAAACATCTTCAGAGAACTAAAATCGATTCAAAACAAGAGTTAATAACACCAATGGGAAATCGTATATATGCAACTGACCAAATAGTCAAATTATTTCAGAGATGACGATGCAATTGTATGCCTATCCATGCAATTGTCAAAGTGCTTCAGATCTAATGATGCATGATATTACGACGAATAACATAATTTTTTTAATGAAAGATGCGCTAGTTAATCTCCTTGTGTATACAGAGGAGATCAGCTACTACTGCGAATGGTATTGCTATGGATAAAGATCTCATCTATAAAAGTCCTAATATAAGAGGGCAGCGCTATCAGGCAGGATATGGTTATGGATAATGTTGTAGTATCTATGTTTGTATCTGGAATTTTGTAGTGTTTATAATAGTATTCTCAATAATCTTGTATCTATAATAGTCTTAGCTTTGAGAGGTCAATATGGTCAATGTGTGATAAAGATTTAAACAATTTTAATTGAGACAAGGTATTGTATATTGATGTTCAATATTGTTTATAAAATATTTCACTGTGAGAAGGTTGGAATTATTATGTTCATATAAAAGGGAAAGACGTAAAGATAAGAATTTCAAAAATATTTTGAAAATTCTCTTCTTTAAAAGGAGATCAGCTACTACTGCGTATGGTATTGCTATGGATAAAGATGCCATCGATAAAAAGTCCTAATATAAGAGGGCAGCGCTATCAGGCAGGATATGGTTATGGATAATGTTGTAGTATCTATGTTTGTATCTGGAATGTTTAGTACTTATATTAGTATTATCAATAATCTTGTATCTATATTAATCTTAGCTTTGAGAGGTCAATATGGTCAATGTGTGATTAAGATTTAAGCAAAATTTTAATTAAGACAAGGTATCGTATATTGATGTTCAATATTGTTTATATAAATATTTCACTGTGAAAAGGTTGGAATTATTATATCAAATAAAAGGGAAAGATGTAAAGATAAGAATTTCAAAAATATTTTGAAAATGTTCCGTGGAAGGTTGTTGATGCCAAGGATAAGTTTTCAATTAAGAATCAAGATATTATTATGCTGTTGTAAAAGTTGAAATTGTAAAATAGAAAATAAAAGACATTATTATGTGTGAATGAAAGTGGAAATGGTAGTTAAAATAACTTCAGAAGTTTTGGGAAGTGTTTTATGGATGATGATGTAAGATTGAGCTTTAAAAAAACAAGGAAACAAGGGACGTATCATTAAGATCATATTTTGATATATTTGTGCGGGTTGTTTTAATGAAAAGAAGTTATTGTAAGATGCAATTATGTCAAAGCAGCAAAAGGAAACGAATGTTTGAACAACATTCTACTCGAAAGTAAGGAAATTGAAGTCTGAAATCAAGGGGTAGAAATAAAAGCTCAAATTTAATTTGAAGGTTGTCTTTTTGCCATTAGTTATACGGCCAGAAATATTAGTGGTTCATTGGTTAACTACTTATATAAGGTAGGAAGAACAAGTGGATGAAGTATTGTTGTTCAGTGAGATATGATTGGAGTACACTTGTGTTCGTGTCTTAATTTTATTTCACCCCAATTTATCCGTTAATGTTTCATTTTAACACGTTAATTTTCATATGTGCTATGATGAGTAACTGAATGTTAGTAGATAAATATATAATTTAACTTCAACAAAATTGAAGATGTGTTTGAATCTTATGGGTCTTCCCACGCTACCAAAAGAGGGACATTGAAATATAAGTTGAATGCAATTTTGGTAAACATAAGGAAGGGTATGCTTGTGAATCTAATAAGAAGCATTCCAAAGGAAAAAAGGGGAAATTGTGACTAGTAAGATGTTTATTTGTAACCACTACCACACATTTGCCACATCTAAGTGTAGATATACCATCTAAGTAAGTGTAGATATACAAGTTATCTTTTATTTATTTTTTAATATCCATTATCCTTTTTAAAGTTATAATTTTGTTGTTGGATGGACAATTTTGTTTGTTGGATGGTTCTAGTAGTGTTTATTGTATTTGTGGAGTGGATCTTGCTTGGTCTTGGCTTCAAAACAAAGAGTGCCTTTTGAATATTGAAACTTTCTTGTAATATTTCTTAAGATGAGGAAGAATATGCTTCTTTCTAATCTCATAAGAAATTTAAAAAAAAAACACTAACCACTTATCTAAATAAATGGAGAAATGAGACTTATACTCTTATATATAAATATATAGATTATCATTTCTCCATTAAAGTTTGAGGAGTTTAACTCATAATTGGTTCACAAAACCTGTTGGCTTCCCTATCAAACTATCAACTCCTCTGTTTCTAACGCAGCTATTGACCCATACGTCTTTAACTCTTTATATTGTCTTGTCGGAGAAATTCGACATTGTTGCAATGCTCTGATACTTCTTAGTCCTTTGGTGCTTAGCTCCTTTGGCATTTGTTTTCTCATATGAATGGGACAATGGCCATCGACTTAATGCCATATCAAAGCCCCCTTTCTGTCATAAGTTTTGCAAGTTTTTGATTTCTTCTTGACTCTTTCTGCTTAGCCCTCTCGGCATTTCTTGTCATAGGATTGAGAGTTGTAACCTGCTATTTATTTAGCTTTTAAGGTGCTAGGGTGTCTTGCTCCGATCAGGGGCCATTTTTCTTTGTTAAGTGTGTAGCGCCCTTGGTTCTTTAAGTCTTAATGACCGTGCGCCAACCCAATATCGAAGCCCCCTTATTAGAAGTTTCCAATTGCAAATTATTATAAAGTGTCGGCATTTTCAACCTCCGATATGCGATCTCTGATACGATGTCATCACTCCATGCGACACTTCATAGTGGTGACATGTGTCACCTAGATTTGTCTCCTTAGGCCCCTCAAAATGCCAAAACTGTGTGCCACATGTCTTGTTGTATCACCATGTCATGTTGACGTTAGATGCCACTATAGTTTTATTGGAACCAATCATATGCTGCCATGTGTCTTTATCAGAGCCAATCATATGTTGCTATGTGTCTCGCTAAAGGAGAGAGAAAATGGCTTGTTCACCTTTGGTTTTGAGATGAAATCTTTTGTTAACCTTTATTGATGTTCCTCGATGATTTTTAACATTATCGACACATTATGCATATCACAACTTTTTAAAGGTTGTCACCTTAAGAAGCTCTGATTCTCTTGACTTTCTGATGCGTTGATACTTTGATATGCAATCATCGATATGCAGGTTCTTTCGTATGCTATTGTCAATATGTTGGACCTTTGATATGCGATCGCATATCTTTGGACTTCTGATATGCGATTGCTGATATCTCTAGACCTTCGATATGCAATCGCCGATCTCTTTCCTTCTAAAGGCCTCAATTCTTGAAACTTTAGTAGACCATATTTTTTTTATTCAAAAGTCCATTTTTAGTTCAACATATCGTTGGAAAGCTTGTTCAGAGCACTTTCCAATGGAGAGGTTATGATGTAGGTTTTGAATCCTTCTACTGCTTGGAAGACAATTGCAAACTTCTCTACTTATTTACTCAGATTTCTAAAAAATGTTGACAACCTTGCTATCAAGAAATTTTTCTTGTTTATTACAATTTTAAACGCGGACTTTGCAATTGTCAACATTTTCTAATTTTTTTTAAAAACCAAGTTTATTGTGATAACAACTGGCTCCACGGGGATGCGATTGATCATAGACGACAACAAGAACCCCATAGAGCAGAGCCCTGATCCATTGGGCGACTCCCAAACAGTAACCCTGCAACCTGTAAACTGTACCACTTTTGCATGCATCAAACTAAAAACTAAAATTGAAAGTTGCTACAAAATATGCTCAGAGTGTTTCGCTTATTGGCACACCAGCCTATCATAAATTGCTGAATTAGTTGCTCAATCAAAGATCACAAAAATGCGAATGCAACCAATCCAGTGGTTGCTCAAATACCGTGGCTTTTTTACTCTTTCAACAAAACAAAAATTGGAAAATATAAAAACAATGGCCACTGATAATGGAATTGGTTTTCACAATGAAAATACGATTGAGAATGTGGTTCGAAAAATTCTTCCATATAAACAACGACATGATCTTTGAAATCATAAAACCAAATCTTGTCTGATGATCTACTTGTTCCTTTTGCTTCAGGTGTTAACTGTTAGGCTCATGATTAAAATCATAATATTTTCCATTCTCAAAACCAAGGGGTAGCACTATAACTTGTTGCTTCTGCTGAAATGAAACTTCAAAAGAAAGATCCCGAAGTGGAAAAATTTGGTGTAAATTCTAATCTTCTAAAGCTTCAATCTTGATTTCAATGTCATTGGGCAACCCTTTTAAAAAACCGATATTATCTTTTGAGCTACATTTGCATGACTTTAAATAAAAATACAAAAATGAAGAAAAGTTTTCATTCGCTTCATCATTAGTGTACATATCATTCCATTTTCTAAAACTTTGAATGTAAACAGGGTCTGCCACAAATTCTGTTTTCTCCATCCATGTTTCCAAAAAGATGAGCCAAAAAGCTGAAAAAGATCTTATAGATTCTGCAGGTTAACCTTCAACCCAACTTGTGCGCTTTCCTTGGCATGAATCATAAAAAAGTTTGATACATACATTTTCATATTTGACTCTAAAAAGATCAGTAAAGTCAAGAAAATTTGAAATATGTTTCAAAGTTAAGCTCAAACCCTCTCCACTAAATTTTGGACCATTCCTAAAAAAATATTCATCCTTGGGTAAAGGATTAAGGAAACCATGAGTTTTTGAAAAGTCCAAACATGCATACATTGATTGATTGTAGCAGTGTATAAGTCCTCCTTTGGTGTAGTGGAGTCACCATGAATGTTCTGAACCTTTGGATTCTTTTGAAAATGGAGTTGTCAGTGATGCTTCAATTTTTGGATCTCGTTGACATTGGAGTCGCTAGGTGAATGGTACACAACCTTTCCGTCCTTGTCATCTGTTCACTATCAGAGAGCAAATTTGATCTTTGTCTTTCTCCCAGGGATGATTTGACATTGAACTTCGCCTCCTTGACAATGACGCCAAAATGTTATCACTTAGAGAAAACCATGGATGCACGGAAAAACCCTAAGGTAATCTCAAAACCTATTTTAGGTTGAAGCTCAATCTTCATCTTGGAAAGAGATCTCTTTGTAAAAACTTAACTACCCTATGGTCAATATAGTAGAAGGTTTTGTGCAATTGAGTTCAGGTGGCCAAATTTAGGTCTAAGGATAAATTGGTTGGGTGATCTTCAAAACCATTGGGAATGGAGTTTAGCTATTAAACAAATGAGATCATAACTCCAATGAGTAGGTTGTACAAAGCATGAAGATTCACAATCCCTTTCACTGTTTGGGAGATTTAGAAGAAAAATCACTGAAGGAAAATAGAGTTTATAAATGGCTAGAATAACACATTAATCACTGATAAATACAAGAAATGAGCATAAGTGAAATCCAATCTTACATACTGACATTCTCAGACATTGAAGAAAGACAATTATATAACAGAGAAACATTGAAAGAGAGAAGTAACACATGAATTTCCTACTAACTGCTCATTAAACACTATGAATATTTTCAAGATTGCTCAAATATATTTAAACTACAAGTGTTTTTCCAATAAAAGCCGACAACCTCGTTTTAGTATTCACAAACTATTTATATAGTTCTTATATAACAATTTGCAAAATAATAGTCATCACATAATGACAAAAATTGAGATATTTTAAATATCTTTCAAGTTCATGTATGTAAAAGATAAATTTAAAAGTTTATGTTTTTTCTAGAATAATTATATGAAAATATGCTTGTATTTAGGCAAAAAGAAATATTTGGTCAACTGCCTTCCTTGAAAGTAAAGCAAGTCCCTAAAAGTATTTTAGCATCTCTGCTAACATAATAGGTCCCTTGGCAACAATCAAACCATCAAAACTACTCCTTTGTTTTTCTCATTCTTCTTCAATTACGTTGGAAAATATTTAGCCTTAAAATATGGAAATTGGTTCATTAATGTTGATCCTCTGCCTTGGAATCTAGAGTGGTTGGACTTGTTTTCACAAAACCTATTAGCTTCCCTTTTAAACTACCAACTCTTCTGTTCCTGCACTGGTTCTCATAGCGGTCGACCCATACGTCTTTAACTCTCTGTACTGTTTTATTAGAGAAATTCCACATTGTTGCAACGCTTCGATACTTCTCAGTCCTTTGGGCGCTTAGCTCATTTGGCATTTGCTTTCTCATATGATTGGGCCAATGGCCATCAAGTTAATGTCATATCAGAGCCCCTTTTGTATCGTAACTTCTGCGAGCTTTTGATTTCATCTTGGCTCTTTCTGCTTAGCCCTCCCCGCATTTCTCGTCATAGGACCGAGAGTTTTCACCTATCGCTTAACTTTTAAGGTGGTTGGGAATTTTTCTCCTGTCGGGGGCCATTTTTTTTGTTAAGTGCTTGGCGCCCTTGGTTTTTTAAGTCTTAACCGCTGTGTGCCGGTCCAATATTGGAGCCCCCTTAACGGAAGTTTCCAATTGCAAACTATTATAAAATGTCGACATCTTTAACTTCGATATACGATCTTCGATACGCTGTTATCACTCCATGTGGCACCTGATGAGTGGTGACACGTGTCACCTAGATTTGTCCCCTTAGGCCCTTTAAAATGCCAAAACTGCTTGCCACATGTCATGTTGTACCGCAATGTCATGTTGACGTCAGATGCCACTGTAGTTTTATCAGAACCAATCATATGCTGCCATGTTTCTTTATTGGAGCCAATCATATTGATCCAAAATGGATCTTGGATAGACTTCTAAGTCTAAAGTGTTCCTCACAGAGGAAAATGAAAGTCCAAGGATTCTCTTGGAAATAGTCCCATTGCGTAGATCTTTTCATTCTGAATTTATTGCAACTTGAATGGGCTAAAATAGACTTTGTGATAAGAAGTTATCACAGAGAGAAGATTGCCTTTGTCCTTTGAAAAATGAGGCATTTCTCTTAAAAATGGCCTAAACGGTTCCTTAAGGAAAATCGCACAGAAGGGTTAAGCGGAGGACTTAAAGCAAGGGCGGAAGGAACCCCTGACTCCTACCTCCGACATATCGCATCGGAGGTAGGCCTTCACCCGATATCGGGACCCAGGCATAACGACATGTCACTGGGTGATATGCGACAATGCGATTGCGATGAACGATTTGACGATCGACGATCGGAGGAGTAGAGGCATAGTCCTTGTCGATGTGATACGCGAGGTGCGATAGCGGCGATCGACGGATCAACGGTTGGCATGGTCAAAGGGAAGACCCTGGGGCTATTGCGATTGCGATGTGCGATTTAGCGACGGCGCTGATAGCGATATGCCGATATCAGCGAACGGTGGTCGATGATCCCCGATACCAATTGCGATTAGCGATCAAGGCCGGACCCAATGGGAATTATAAGCTTGATTGCATAAAATTTGAAATCTGGGTTTTTTCACATTTTCTGTGTATTAGCTCATTTCCATTACAAAACCGAAATACAAAGGAGTTCCGTGGTAAGCGGGATTTCGGGCGGGCCTTAGGCGGTAAGTGGTATTGGATGGGCTCCGCTCAAACTCATACACTAGCCGAAACGTGGCATGGCGCAGGGGAGAGAAAACCGCCTTTTAGGGCGGGTAATCTTCGTGCACATAAGCCACATGAAATGGTTGTTAGCCGTTGGATCGGAGATCACGTAGATCAACGGTGGGCTTGCAATAGCCATAAAAGGGCGGACCTGATAGAGTTTATAGGGGCGATTTCATAATGTTTGAAGTCTGGATTTCACGCCCGATAGTGTATTTTAGGGAAATCTGTGTATTGGAATTTTGTTCCATTTTCGGGTTTTTTCTGAAGGAAGGCCCCGATTCCTTTGTAACTGCCCCTGCTCATTGTGCCATGCGGCAAGTGGGCGTTTTGTAAACAATGATGCATTTGTAAAGCGTAGAGCTACAGAGCTAGAAGCCAGAGGGCCAGATGAAGAGATAGAGGAATGATTATACACAGAGAAATGAACAAGAAGTTGCAGAGCTGGAAGAATGCCTCAAAGAAGCCAGAGAGCACGATTGAGGGGCAGAGTAGGCAGGGCGGGAAGTGCAGGCAACTGAGGGAGTTTTTGGAGTTGCTATGAGGTTGAGCGAAAAACTAGAGCGCTGAAAGTTGCTGAGACAGTCACTTGGAGGTCTAGCAAATTGCTGATAGCTCACAAAGCTAGAGCTGAGAGCCAGAGCGAGAGCCACGAGTTAGAGCCAAGAACGAGAGTCAGAGCCGCGAGTTAGAGCCAAGAGCCAGAGGCAGAGCCAGTGCCGAGAGTTAGAGCTAGAACGCCGTAGAGCTTTAGAGCTAGGGATAAGCTGGTGTTTTAAGCCCATTGTGTTCATTGTAAACCAGTGGAGTTGAGCATGGAGCTTGTAAAAGCACTTTGCCATAACCCCAGAAAGCCTAGTTGAGTTGACTAGAGCTCAAGGAGACATAGCCCAAGAGTTTTGGGTGAACTCCATATTATATTGCTGCATTATTTACTGTCACATGTATTTACATATCATCACAAAAAATTGAAATTAAAGCGTTGAACAGTTAAAATTAAACACAAGCATACACTTATGTCAAGCATTATTAATTCCGCAATTGGTTGATCATAATATTTTGGGAATGTTTAAGCTTTGGAAGTGGGAGAGGTTCTTGTAAGCTTGACAAGAAGCCTTTAGGCCTCATTTTCAGATTACGTGGTATCAGAGACTGAGATTGATTAAACTCACCTTTAGGAAGGTGATATCAAAGCTGATTATACCAGAGCAAATGGTATCAGATCGGAATGCTTGATTGACAGAGCAAAGATTGCTTGTCTGAAAGGTGTTTAAACAGTAAGAGGTTTATTGTATGCTTGTTGCAGACTGACTATTGTTTGAGTTTATAGAGGTGAAGGGAAAGATATTGATAGCTCAATCTAGGAGAGGACAAAAAGAAAGAAGGGTTAAAGGCATTCTTCTTATCCCAAAGGACCTCAAGGCAATCCTTGAAGCATAAGAGGTTTGTTGCAAAAGGTTGCTGAGTAAGCTCTTTGTTAATCTTGTTTGAAATTCTTTTGTTCATTTGCATAATGACAACTTCTACAAGTGAGTCCTCAAATTCCTCCTTCATCACAAGGTGAGAGAAATGTATGAGGATGGAAGGAAAAGCAATATACTTAAAGAGTAGTTGAATTCCATGGAGGAAGAGAAGCAGATGCTTTCTGACAAATTGCAGGAAATGGAGAGGCGACTTCATATTGCAAATATGAACCTGAAAAGGATGCATGAGTTGGAGTCACAACTCTTTGTTGCCAAAGAAGCCTTGGTCAAGTATCATCTTGAAGAAGAGGTAAACAATTCCTATTTGTCTTCAAATTATTCTAAGAATGCTTATATTATTTCTTTTGAAAAACATACCAGAGGCATAGGTTCCAAGCTAATGTCCAAGATTGGCTATGAAGGAAAAGGTTTGAGTAAACATGCACAGGGTATTGTTGAGCCAATAATGGTAGAGGAAAGGCCTAAGTATTTGGCTCTTCGCTATGGACAATGTTATGGAGAAAGTTCCAAAGTTGCCATGAAGACCATTGAAACAGTTCCAAGAAAGAGTTGCATTGTAGGTCTTCTACCTCAAGAGTGTAAAGATTGTATTAAGGAGGAATGCAATAGCTTAAAACATCATTTGCAGGATGCAGGTGTTCAGAAGCACACACTTGAATCAGAGAGTTGTGGAAACTCTAGTAGCCTTGAAGAAATTGATGGTGTTCCAAAGGGAGCCACTTCTTTATTTGATTCACCTCCTCATGACGACAATAAAGGTGAAAGAGAAAGGTATAAATCTGGTTCTAATTATCTTCCTTTTGATTTTGTTAAGCATGATAAATTTCCACATAGATATGGGAAAATAATTGCATGTTCCTTTTGTGGTTTGGATAACCATAATGTTTCTAGATGTTGGAAGAGGATAGCCACATGTAGGGAAATTTTGAAGGAAAAGAAGCAAGAAGCTAAAGGTCCATTGGACAAGACAAATCATGCTGTTAAGAGGATGCACATGTGTTGCACTTACTGCCATAAGCAAGGGCATCTTGTTGCAAAATGTTGGACTCTGAATCCAACAATGCTTCCACGAAACTTGAAGAAGGTAGAAAGAAAAAATGGCAGAAATGGAAAGAAAGTTTCCATGATTGATGTGTTTCGGGATGATTCACATATTAATGCTGATGTGCGACAAAGGGAAGACCTTTGAAATGGATTGGTAAGAAATGGTTAGAGTTCTTATCTAATTAAGATTGTATGTCTTTGATTTAATGCATCTATTTGCATTTCTTTGTTAATGGAATTCAAGTTGCAATATTTTATCAAGAAGGTGAATGGAAAAGTTGAGTAGGAGACTCACTTTATTGCTACAACATTATATTTCATTTCAGCTTCAAAAGTACAGTGTGCTTAAGCGAAAGTTGAAGGATGAAATGCATGCATGAGAATGAGATGCATGAACGCAGGGATGTTGATGATTTCCTTGTATTTAAACATGTATGTGTAATTCACTTGAAGGGTTGGTTGCCTTGGCATGCATGTAATATTGACTTGAGAAAAGTTGATTTGGTCTCCAAAATGGATAATGATGAAGTGTTTCATCTTTTGAAAAAGAGTCCTAGAGATTTTTTTTCTACATGCTTGACTTGAAGGGTCATTTGTTTTAAAGGCATGTTTTATGGGCTTGTTATCTAGTCCATCATTTGTATGCAGATGTAAGTTATGGAGGTATTCACAAGATGTGAAAATCTGTTTCTTTTGTTGAAGCAGGGGTTTAAGCCATCCAGTGGTTGTCTGTATTTCCGTTGGTGTTAGCAGTTGTTGTTGACAACTTGTCAAATAGGTACAATGAAAATTTTGTGAAACAGATGTAACTTCATATTTGTTTGAGCCACCTTGGGTCAATGATCAAGGTAGAGAAGTTCAAACTACTTTATGTAACCTTCTCAGCAGTTGTTCTGCATGAAGTCAAGGAGGAAAACAATTCTTCCCAAAGGGGACCAGCACATCTAGGAATGAAAGTAGTCAGAGACTTTGGTTTAGAGGCACTATGTAGAGGCAAGTGTATGAAGGCTGAAAGAAGAGGGTGAGGTACTCTCATTTATTGTTTAGATCAATATATCAATGTTTTGGAGACCAAAAGTTCTTTAGTGGGAAGGCGTGATCCAAAATGGATCTTGGATACACTTCTAAGTCTACAGTGTCCCTCACAGAGGAAAATGAAAGTCCAAGGATGCTCCTGGAAATAGTCCCATTGCGTAGATCTTTTCATTCTGAATCTACTGCAACTTGAATGGGCTAAAATGAACTTTGGGTGAAGAAGTTATCGCAGAAAGAAGATTGCCTTTGTCCTTTGAAAAATGAGGCATTTATCCCAAAAATGGCTTAAAAGGCTCCTTAAGGAAAATCGCATCGGAAGGGTTAAGTGGAAGACTTAAAGCAAGGGCAAAAGGAACCCCTGACTACAACCTCCGACTTATTGCATTGGAGGTAGGCCTTCACTTGATATCGAGACCCCATGCATAACGGCATGCCACTGGGTGATATGCGACAATGCGATTGCGATGAACGATATCGACGATCAGCGATCGGAGGAGTAGAGGCATAGCCCCCGTCGATGCGATACGTGAGGTGCGATATCGGCGGTCAGCTAATCAGTAGTTAGCATGGTCAAAGGGAAGACCCCCGGAGCCGTTGTGATTGCGATGTGCGATATAGCGACGAGGTCGATAGCGATACACCGATATTGGTGATCGACGATCGACAATCGATAATCGTGATCCCCGATACCAAGGGCCGTTGACACAACGTGATTGTGATTAGCGATCAGGGCCGGAATCAATGGGAATTATAAGCTCAATTACATAAAATTTGAAATCTGGGTTTTTCGGATTTTTTTGTGTATTAGCGCATTTCCGTTTTAAAACCGAAATACAAAGGAGTTCCGTGGTAAGTAGGATTTCGGGCGGGCCTCAGGTGGTAAGTGGTATTGGACGGACTCCACCCGAACCCATACATTGGCTGACACGTGGCATGGCGCAGGAGAGAGAAAATCACATTTTCGGGCGGGTAATCTCTGTGCACATAAGCCACCCGAAATCGCTGTCAGTCGTTGGATCGGAGATCACATAGATCAACGGTGGGCTTGCGACAAACATAAAAGGGTGGACCTAGTAGGGTTTATAAGGGCGATTTCATAATGTTTGAAGTTCGAATTTCACACTCGATAGTGTATTTTTGGTAAATCTCTATGTATTGGAATTTTGTTCCATTTTTGGGTTTTCCTTGAAGGAAGGCCCCGATTCCTTTGTAACTGCCCCTGATCATTGTGCCATGCGACAATCGAGCGTTTTGTAGACAATGATGCATTTGTAACTTGCAAAGCCACAGAGCCAGAAGCCATAAGGCCAGATGAAGAGATAGAGGAATGATTATACACAGAGAAACAGACAAGAAGCCGCAGAGCCGGAAGAATGCCTCAAAGAAGCCAAAGAGCATGATTGAGGGGCAGAGCAGGTAGGGCAGGAAGTGCAAGCAACTAAGGGAGTTTTTGGAGTCGCTTGAAGGTCGAGCGAAAAACCAGAGAGCTGAAAGTTGCTGAGACAGTCGCTTGGAGGTCGAGCGAACTATTGGCAGCTCACAAAGCCAGAGCCGAGAGCCAGAGCCAGAGCCATGAGCCAGAGCCAAGAGCCAAGAGCGAGAGCCAAAGCCAAGAGCCAAGAGCTAGAGCCAGAGCCAGAGCCAGAGCCAGAGCCAGAGCGAGAAAGACGTAGAGCTTCAGACCCAGGGATAAGATGGTGTTCTAAGCCCATTGTTTTCAGTGTAAACCAGTGGAGTTGAGCATGGAGCTTGTAAAATGACTTTTGCATGATCCCAGAAAGCCTAGTCGAGTTGACTAGAGCTCAAGGAGATGTAACCCAAGAGTTTTGGGTGAACTCCATATTATATTGCTGTTCTGTGTGTTCGTTTTATTGCGGCATTATTTACTGTCACATGTATTTATATATCAGCATAAACAATCGAATTTAAAGCTCTGAAAGTTAAAAATAAATACAAGCATACACCTATTTCAAGCATTATTAATTCCTTAATTGTTTAATCATAATATCTTGGGAATATTTAAGCTTTGGAAGTGGGAGAGGTTCTTGTAAGCTTGACAATAAGCCTTTAGGCCCCCTTTTCAGATTACATATGTTGCCATGTGTCCCGCTAGAGGAGAGAGAAAATGGCCCGTCTACCTTTGGTTTTGCGATGAAATCTTTTGTTAACTTCTATTAGCGTTCCCTAGCGATGTTTAACACTACAAGCACATTATGCATATTTCAACTTTTTAAAGGTTGTCACCTTAAGAAGTTCTTATTATTTGATTCTCCGACCTTCCGATGTGCCGATGCTACGATAAGGACCTACGCTATGCGATCACCGATATGCTGGATCTCCAATATGCGATCATCAATATCTCTGAACCTCCGATATGCAATCGCCAATATGGTGGACCTTCGGTATGCAATCACCGATATTTCTTTCCTTGCTAAGGCTTCAATCCTTGAAATTTCAGCAGACCATATCTTTTGATTGAGGAGTCCATTTTTGGACTTCCACATATCGTTGGAAAGCTTGTTTAGAGCACTTTCCAATGGACAAGGTTTGATGTAGGCGTTGAATCTTTCTATTGTTTGGAAGATGACTGCAAACTTCTTTGCTTATTTACTCAGATTTCTTAAAAATGTTGAGAACCTTGCTATCAAAAATTTTTCCCTGTTTATTACAATTTTAAATGCTGACACACTGCAACTGTCAACGTTTTCTAAAAAAGTTAAAAAACAAAGTTTATTGTGATTAACATAAATCATAATCAAAGAATACATATGTTTAGCCATTGGTTTGATAGTGAGGAAACAAAACTAGACTAGTAGCATAATAATATTTTCTTTGCCAAAAAAATATAGCTCCCAGGATTTCATCATAATTAAAAAATACGATATTATTGATATTGGAATTTGATCTAACTAAGATATGTACTAAATTAGATGACATTTATACTTTAAGTAAAATCATATCAAAAAAGAACCAGCAAAGTGATGAGGGCTGGATTTGTCACTCTTTTATCACCATTTTCCTTGTAGAAATCACCGGTTTCATCCATTTATATCCATTCCTATCTCATTTATTCATCATTATTATAGTGATTGGATCTAGTGGTGGTAAACATTTTTTTTGAATAAATATGTTAGCAAATTTGCATGCTCTGGTGCGTGTTGGTTGGTTATGAATTTTCACGTATCAAAATGAGACTCTTTTATAGTTTCAATTGTGGAAATAATGAGTGTAGGAATTTCCGTCAGTAATTATGAAGCCGAACAAAGCTCTTGGATGGTACCCACGTTGAGTATTGTTTCTATAGTATTAAAACCCGTACCATCTGTACAATCATTCTACATATATTTTCTACATCTAGAAGCATTTTCAAGAAAAAAAACCATTGCTGTTGAAACTTCTTTTAACAATAATGCACCTTTCTTGTTGTAAACATTTACTTTTTATCGCTCTCATTGGTTTTGTTTGCCAGCTTGGACTTTTGATTTGTCCATCCCACTTTATGCCATTCAAGATATGAGGGTTGAAATTAGGCTGAAGAAGAGAAATTCATGAAAAGGAGTCAAATTACTTTTTCTTTTTGGATAAATTTTGAGACATCGAAATGTTATAATGGAAAGCAGTGGTCTCTATTTATGGCAAGAACCACGGGAAAGTAGCAAACAATGTCAATTTTTGTATATACAATGTCAATTTTTGTATATAAGCTATCAGAACTAAACTCAAAAGGGTTCAATGTTTTTTGATTTTGTTGTTATTATATTTTGTTACTAGAAACCAACTGTTTTGATTCTTGTGAGTGTGTAAAGCATGCAAACCACCAACAAATTGTACAACAAGGGCCAACTATGCCACTCTATAGTTATGGTGGTTATTTTTCTTATTCGTGTACATTTCTTAGTTTTCTTATTTTTTAATTTCTTTTACTCCACATATGTTCTATTCCATCTATTTATTCATTTTACATTTTGGACATATTTCATCCATTTTCATAATGCAAAAATTATTTATGTATATATTTTCGTTTCACAACATTTCATTTTCCAGTGGAATAATTTGTTTTTCTGTTAATTTCATTTTACTTTCATATTGCTGTAATTTATTTTTGTAGCAGTATTATTTATATTTATTCTCTTTCAGCACAATAAATTTATTAGTTTCGTTGTTTTGCTTTAATTTTCTACTTAAATAAAAACTAATTTAAAAATTGAGATACAATGATTTATATTTTTCCTTTGTCGTCATTATTATTTGTAATTATAGTTAGTATTCTCACTTCTTGGGAATGCACAAAACTCAAAAAGCATATGTTTTATTGGACATTTTATAATTAATATGATCCCAAATTGATATTAAAATAAGACATTTATGAAAACATTGTAAAAGCTTGTCACTTTTTGGCACCATTGCTAGGGAAACACCAATTTTTGGAATCTTTTTGGTATATAGATATGTTAGAGGAGTGAATTGAGAGTGACTGAGGAGAAAGAGGGATAAGTTGGGATGGTTTTCCAAAAACCTCTCCAAAACCAATTCCAAAAAAGGAAGTAAAACAAGAAACATCTTCTAGCTCAAGAGTTTCCCAAGAGGAATCACAAGCAATCATTAAGTATGAACCTTCTAATTACATTTTTTTTGGATTAACTATAAAAGAGGAATATGAACATGTTGACCTTGAATTAAAGTCCACTTATTTCAATATGGGTGATTGTGAGGAATGTAACAGAAGAGAATAAATAAGAGAAAATAGAAGACATTATGAAGAAGAGGAATAATCTCTTTTTCCTACAAGGGAAAGCACTGAAGATGCCAAAATGAAGAATATCAACCCCTCTGTTCTTTTAGTATTCTATGGATTACCTATAGAAGATCTTGATACTTTTTTATTCAAATTTGAAGTTCTATGAAAGAATCCCCCATCCACTGCTAACATACTAAGGGAAGAGGAAGGTGTTACTATCATTGACTAGACCTCCAATGCCCTATTATGGCAGTGGGGTCTAAAGTTTTTGTCATTTATAAACCCCTCAAATCTTAAAATAAACAACACCATTGCATTAGACTTGTTGATAACTTTCTGACGATATTTTTTTTCTCAATTCGACTCCTGGATCAAAAGATATGGCCATTTAAAGGTTCAACCAATAACCTCTTGCCACACCATTGAGCTCGGCCATGTGGAATTCCATTGCATGCCATGTCATCACTGCATGGGTCCAAATTAGCGCACTGTCCTATACTGGGAAACTGTGGCATAAGCCACATAATCAGATCATGGCCCCCATTGGAATCCCTCCTTTGTGGCTTGCAGATCATCAAATTCCCATTATAATCGAGATTCCGTCCTTGGGCCAAATATCTTGGCACACTCTACAACCACATGGTAAAAAAACCCAGGGGCCCAAGACGAGAATATTACTATTAATGGTAGGAGAGATCTTTGCCTCTCACATTGGAAATGTAACTATTTTTAGTCTTCATAATTATTATTGTACTCATTTTAATATGTACTTATGTAACAAACGAAAGTAGAAAAAAGTAATTATTTTAAAATATGGGTTTCATGCTCTTTATTGATGGTCTTCTAGGTAAAAGCACATTCTTCCTGCTTCTAGGGTTTGTTAGGTCATAGGACCATTGTTAACATCATGTTTATAAGACCCTTTCGGGAAAGATGTACCTTGTAAAATAATTTATTTTTGAGTCTAGAAAGTCATGGAAGCCTCCTAGCCCAAGTTGGCCCTGAAAGACACAAGTCAACCTAGAAAGGGGTATTCGATCCACATAAAAGAGTATATATAGAAGCACTTCAACCTCATTTGAGTTACATCACACACAAATTCGATTTGCAATAGAAGGACAAAGAAAGAAGAGGAAACATATAACAAACTTGGGTTAAAAGTTCGTGTAATAAAGTTTATAAAGGCAAAATAAGACTAAGGTTATGGAAAATGTGTTCCAAGATGAATGCTGGGAAAAACATCCTAGTGGGTGTTCAGTTGGCTTATTATGGTTAAGAGAAATTGGCAAAGGATTTGAAAAGACAAAGAGGTATTAATTTGTATTCTATTTATGAAAATAAAGGAAGATAGGAGAAAAGGGAGATGAAAGGTCACAGATTTGCATGAGAAGAAAATTGAAAGAAAGATAGAGGAAAATGAAGAAAATAAAGGCCTCAATGATAAAAAGGCCTCTAAGGATCAATTCACAACTTTGGTTAATTCAGTTTTGGAGCTCTATATTCTCTCATACTATTGCACATTTAGAGAATTCTCGGGGAACTCTAACATTGGAGAAATAAAGCAAAGAAAGGAAAATGAAGGACAAGGAAAGCAAGGGACAAGCAAAGAAAAGTTGGATCAAGCAGCTTTAGCAGGAATACTTGCAAGTAATAGCGTGCATGTGTGATTTCCTAGCTGGTTTGTGAATGCATGGTACATGCATGTGTGTATTTGGTTCTCTTGCTGTCATTGACATGGGTTTTTCCAGGTGTGACAATGATTTCAGCCTTGCCTTGCCATTTTTGGATAGCCATGGTGTGATGGGGTTCTTTTATTTGCTTGAGCTTATCATCCTTACAGGAGGAGTGACATGAGATATTTTCTGGATAAGTTGAAGAAAGCCAAGCCACTTACATTTGATGGAGAGTTGAAGAAATCAAAATATGTAGAGATATGGTTGCTTGGGATGAAGAAGTTCTTTGATCTGCATGACTATATAGAGAATATGAAGGCCAAGATAGCTATTTTTAGTGTCAAAGGGAAAGAAAAAATCTGGTGGGAAAATGTGAAGCGTGTCATAAATATCAGGACAGAGGATTTGGATTGGCATGAATTCAAGAGACTCTTCAAGAATAAGTACTTGTCAGAAAGGTAATATGATAGTAAGGCCAAGGATTTCTATGAGGTGAATATGGGATCGATGACAAGAGTACATGAATAAGTCCTTGGAGTTTTTGAGGTATGTTTCATATCTTAAGGATGAGAAGCCCAAAGTTGAGAGATTTATCAATGAACTACCATTAACATTCAAGGATCATATTGGGTATGATGAGCCTCGATCATTGGAAGAAATCATTGGAAAGTTGAAGCACTCTTATGAGCAATCAAAGCGTAGGATCAAATCTAAGTAGGGTTGGAAAGGGAATGACAAGACTAAAGATAAATGGCCACCGAAGCGAACAAGACATTAGGATGCAAGTGAGAAAGAGAATGTTGCTCCTTACGAGAATTTTAATGCAGTAGAGAAGGGACATGGAACTCAGCCTGGAGAGCAGCAAAATAGAGGTGATGGTGGGAGACAATTGTAGTGTTGGATATGTGGCAAGGATCATCTCAAGAAGGATTGTCTGTCGTATCAGGGTGGTAGGCCTAAGATCTACAGTGCCTAGAAGGTGCAGACAATTGAGGATGTTGAACAAATCATTCCTCGAATCTATGCAACATTTGATAACAAGCAGACAGATCACCAAACATCCATTATTGATATGGAAGGTAAGCTCTATGATCAAGTTGTTTCTATTTTGGTTGAACCTAGATTTAATTATAGTTATGTTAACCCTAACCTGGTGGATAAGTGTGATTTGAGAAAAGAAGTGAATGCAGAGTCTTGGTTGTTGTAGTTTTTTTTTCCACTGAAAAAAGTCAAAAGCTTTTATATTGAGATATAAAAGGATGTTTTCCAAGTGTTTCAGCCAAACTGTTGGCACAAAAAGACTGATACAACTCAACATGCCTGGAGCTTTTCTGCTAATAAAAGAAAACATAAGACTCTGCCTCCCTGACGGAAGAAATAGATGCCACTCAGGGCAATACATGAGAACATTACTGGGGTCTCCTTCGATGAAGGAAAACAACCCCTCATAACAAAAATTATGACCAGAATCATTATGCTGTGTACAGAAACCATAAAGAAGTCTGTTTGTTCTGGGAACTGTATAAAAACTAGTTTGGAAAATTATATACAAAGAAGAAAAAACATAAATATGATGCCGCGAAAATACTGTCAAAAATGATGATAAAAACTGGTAGTCAAAGAGGCTGAGAGTATGGAGGCTGGTCTGATCTATAAGACTGCCCCTGTCTGATCTCTTCTACTGTCCAACAGCCCAAAACCTGTTGTAGACCTGCCTTAGATAACTGGTCTGCTTCCTCATTCCTGTCCCTGTAGATATGGCATAGCGAAAACCTGTTAAAGAAAGTCTTTAGTGATGAAATTTCATCAACAATAGTCTTCAATATCTGATTTTGACAAGAAGCTTTTCCGTTGATCCAGTTAATAACATTTAGTGAGTCCCCAAATATCTGAATAGTGTTTATATTTCTGTGATGAAGCCAACATAGAAGAAGTCGTAAGGACGAGAGTTCCGCATAGTTATTAGTGCCTGAACCAAACCCAACAGAAGCTTTTAAAGAGTGGTCCGGGTTGATGTGAATACACATGCCTGCTCCAGCCTTGTTGTTTTGTGAAGCCCCATCAAAGTACCCAACAAGGATACCTTCCTGTAACATGATTGAATTATGTTTTGATTTGGGGACTTTATCTTTAGGGGGGGGGAAAAGCAGTGTATATGGCAGTGATATTTGTGGCAGTGACAGAAGGAGGAACGTCCTTGTCTTGGAAAAGGCTCTTATTTCTAGACAGCCAGACACCCCAAGCGAAGATAAGGGGTAGGTTCCTCATATTCCCCTCCGGATAGGTATGCCACCATTTCTTCCAAGACACCTCCAATGGATCAGGACCCCACTGAGCTTTTGTCTTAAGAAGTAGCATGACCTCCTCCCATATCTTTCTTGTGAATGCACAGGTATTGAATAGATGGTTGAGAGATTCTTCATCTGATTTGCAGAGTGGGCAACGTCCAGGGCCAGTTAAGAACCTAGCCTGTAGAATTTCCCAAGTAGGAACCTTCCTTTTCATAATGCACCAAAAAAGGAGCCTCGCCTTGGCAGGACATTTGAGTTTCCAGATTTCTTTGGCCCACCAATCCGGACATCCCCAGCCTTTCTTACCCATAAGGAAAGAGTATCCATCCTTTGGAGAGTACTCCCTGGATTTGCTTTGAGCCCACATCAAGCAGTCTGGTTCATCTTTAATTCTGACATTTGTTCTTTGAAGCTCTTTGATGAATCCCTCCCATTCATTTTTCCATCTTGCATTTATCCCTAAATCTTCATCGTCCTTCCAAGCTTGACCCCAGAAAGTAGACTGTCCGACTCTTTCCACCTGATTTAATGTCAGTATACCTTTAGTATCGAGGTGTTTAAGGAGTCCTGGAGATAAGGCAAAAGCTTCATTGCATCCAACCCAAGGATCTCTACCAATCCTGATCTGTTTACCATCTCCCACTTTCCAGGCTAATCCTTGTTCAATGACTGAGAAAGCCTCCACCGTAGCCTTCCAGATTGCTGAAGAATTTTTTGCCTTCTTATTTTGACTCCGTATCCATTCATCCATGGGAATTGGGTCAATGTACTTTCTTTTTACCACTCTAGTCCACAGGTTTTCCATTGATATAAGTCGCCATCCTGATTTAGCTGCTAAGGAGATGTTGAAGTCAGGGGATCTTTTTATTCCCCATCCGCCCCATTCTTTTGGTCTAGCCACTTTGTCCCAAGCCACCCAGGGTAAGCCCGAAGATTCCTTTGATCCTGTCCATAGGAATCTGCAGCAGATTCTTCGAATTTTCTCCATCACTCCTTTTGGGATCCAGGTCAGTGCTGCCCAGTAGACTGGTATGGCTGACAAGACAGATTTGATAAGGGTCAATCTGCCGGCTCTGGAGAGCCATCTAAAGCTCCAATGGGATATTCTGGATTCAATCTTTGCAATTAACCAGTTCCAATCCACTTTCCTGTAAACAACAGGCTTTAAACAAAAACCCAGATATTTGAAGGGATCTTCCAGAGATTGGATAGGAAATGGAAAAAGATTTGTCATTCTATCTCTTTCTCTTCTTTCAAAATCTGCAAAACAGACTTGGGATTTTCCAGTGTTTATTTGCATACCAGTGGCTTTTAGAAAAAGGTCAAAAATACATTTAAACTCCTTTAATTCATTATGACTACCATTTGTAAAAATCAAGATATCATCAACGAAAAGAAGGTGAGTGATGTATAGGTTGATTGCAACCTCGATACCTTTAACCTTTTCCTCACTTCTGGCTTTGTGAATCAGTCTACTTAGTCCTTCCGCCACAAGGAGGAACAGGAGAGGAGATAATGGGCATCCTTGCCTGAGTCCTCTCTGGCTGTTAAAGAAGGAAGTGGCAGCACCATTAACCAATACTGCAAAGCTGACATTTGTGATGCAACCCATGATCCAACTGACAAAAGGATAGCTGAATCCTATGTGTGTTAACAGCATCCTTAGATAGAGCCAGCTGATCCGGTCATATGCTTTGGAAAGGTCGATTTTTAGAACAACACCCTTCTTTTTCTTCGTTTTAATACTATGGGTAACCTCCTGGGCTACACCAAAGGCTTCATGGATCTGTCTCCCGTCCAAAAAACCAAATTGTTCCATTGAAATGTTTCTGGACAAGATTGGTGCAATTCTGAGGGCAATAACCTTTGAAATAATCTTGTAAATGCAATTACACAAGGAAATAGGTCTAAAGTCTTCAAAATTTTCCGGATCATCCTTTTTAGGGATGAGAGCAATAAAAGTTGAGTTAAAGGGTCTATATATTACTCCTTTCTGCCTTGACTCTTCAACAACTTCTGTTATCTCTGCTCCAATTTGTTCAAAAAAGTGGAGAAACAGTTCTATAGTCCAGCCATCAGGACCTGGGCTTTTATCCTTACCCATGAGTTTCATGGCTTCTTCAATCTCCTCCTTAGTAACCGGAATTGAAAGATCTTCTGCTTCATCTTCCTCTACAAATCTAGGAAAACTTTGCACAGTTCTGAAGACTTCAGCAATAGTTGCCTCTCCCTGATCAGCAAAAATATTTTGAAAATGTCTTTTACCAAGCCCAGAAAGCTCAGGAAAAGAGCTGACTTCTCTCCCTTCTTCATCCTTTAGTCTCCAGATAGTATTTGCAGACTTCCTACCTTTTGCAAAATTATGGAAAAATCTAGTATTCTCATCCCCAGCTTTTAACCAGATTGCCCTACTTTTGATCCTCCATTCTTCTTCCTTTTCCAACAGTATTTTTTTTTTATGCTTCTCCAAAAGAAGGATTCTATCCTTAGAGGCTTAAGAAGAATACCCATCTATCTCCATACTTTCCATCTGCTTCAGCTCCTCCCTTATTCTGGACATCTCCTCATTTTGTTTCAGTTTTTTGTCCTTTGCCTAGGAAATTGTAGCTTTGTTTAGTCTTTTCAAGTTCTCCATGAACAAAAAATTTTTTTCCACCCCAACTTTTTTCCCCTGGTGGATCCAAGTATCGTTAAATAGCTTGCAGAAAGTAGGATCCTGGAGCCAAGCGGGATTGAACTTAAAAGGGGCAGGAGGTTTGGAAGGAGGATTAGTCATGTCTAAGAATATCGGGAAATGGTCCGAGTTCCCTAATTCCTCGACCCATTGTCTGATCATAGGAACCCTGGAAAAGAGAAACTCCGAAACCAGAAAACGATCAAGTCTTTTGGCAATCCAGTCATCTCCCACCCTTTGATTCCTCCAAGTAGGCTTTAGTTTAACCGGAGCAGGATCAATTAATTTGTTCTCCGAAATAAGGTTGTGAAAAAACTCAGCTAGGGGGTCTTCTCTCGCAGAAGGGCCCCAAGCTTCAGATCTCCCAAGAGAGAAATTTAGATCACCTCCCAAAATCATCAGCGGAGAATTCATCACAGTTTTTGACATTAATTCTTCCCAGAAAGAATCCTTGCTTTGACAAGGGCCGTAGACATTTACAATGGTTATGGGGAAAGGGAAATCTGGAGATAAGACCTCCATTCCCAAAACGTTTTTCAATCCCCAGTGATTGATGATTTTTACCCGGCTCTCTTTATAACCAATTGCAAGGCCCCCCGAATGGCCTGAGGTGTCCATAGCAATGAAAACCCACCCCGGAAGAAGAGATTTAAGCATGGGTTCAATCTCAGAGGCCTTCCCCAGTGTTTCTTGAAGGATAATAACATCTAAATTGGAGTTTGAAATCCAATCTTTCAAGGTCAGTTTTTTAGGTTTGCTGGCCAAACCTCTGCAATTCCAAGATGTCAGAATAATTTGATAACACCTTCTTGGGGATGAGCTGCTCTAAGAACCCCCGGAATGGAATATTGTTTGCCATCTGCGACATCCAATTTTGCTTTTAGTTTCGCCTTGGACATGTCTGATTTCCGACCTCTCTTATTTTTGTAACTATTCTATGGGGGGATCAGACCCAGACCACCTGAGGTCCCATGTTCTTCCAGTTTCCCTCCCAAGGATCTCAGATTGTAAGGGCAGTGAGGTCATGGGGCAGAGATAGATAGAGGAGGCCAGTTTTCATCACAGCTTATATCCAAGGACGGAAAAGTATTTGCGATAGTTTCAATGTTCGAGCTTATTGTTAGATGTTCCATATTTTTTACATAATTCATATCATGCTCATGATGGTTTGAGAGCTCAATATTATTATTTACAGATTTATGCTCAGGAGAAAGAAGGGGAAGAGTTTCTGAGCGCATACCCGATTCCGCTTTAGCAAATGTAGGTTGTTTAGCATTTTCTTTCTCGACTATCTCTTCGGCTTCTACGACCTCTTTTGCTTTTTCCTCCACTGATGACATCGGATTTTTCACTTTTGCCATAGCATCCTCCTGAAATAGAGTTTCTTCGTCCCCGGAAAGCTTCACGATCTCCTCTGTCTCCCTATCCCTTTGTTCTTGTGCTTCCGTCATATCTTGCTCCGTCGACATCTGTGTAATTTCGGGATCATTTCCTCTATTAATCCTTCGGAAATGTCTTCTTCTCCTCAACTGCGGGCAATCTTTTGCCATATGCCCATAATCGTGGCACCGATGGCATCTGAACGGTAAGTATTCATAGTCTAAAATCTGTTCGTATACATAGTCCTGGAACAGTAGGTTGATTTTCTTTGCCAGTCGACCACTCGGATTAAGCATAACCAGAATACGTGCTATAGCCCTATTTTTTGTAGCCAAGAAAGACATATCTGCCTCCATATACTCCCCCAACCTATTACCAATCGATTTGAAAACCTCCTCTGTCCAGAGGAAGGATGGTAAACTCGGCGCCCGCACCCACACAGGAAAAACATATGTTCTCTCCTTAATGGCATCAAAAAGGGGAGTCCATTTTTTTAACAGAATAGGTATGTTCCCTATATGACAGTTACGCTGTAAAACCCAATCTGCGGATTCTTTGTCTCCAAATCTGAACTGAAACCATCCTTTTGCTAACACTAGGGCTTCAAATTGAAAAGGGTTTTCATTTTTAAAGCATTTTTCACCCCATTCTTGGAGAAATTCAGGGGTGTATTTCTTACCTCTAGCTTTGCCGACCAAGGTACATTCTGCCACAGTTATAGCTTCTACCATGGAGACCTCCATTCCGAGAACCAGGTTGTCTACTACCTCCAGAGCTCCAATGGGTCTTTGTGGTTTTCTTTTTTCTCCTTTGTATCCTGCCCCTTCCACCTGCGATCTTGTGTCTTTTCATGCTTCAACGTGTTCATGATTTAGCTGTGTTGAGCCCACCTAAGGTTCCGTCTCCTACAGTGGCTGATACGGGTCTAGAGTCCCCAAATCCCCATTCCCCGTGGGGGGAATATTAACCTCCGGGCCATTTTTGGCTGCCTGCACCCCCACAATAGGCTCTCCACAGTCGTTTGAAGAAAAACCCTTAGGGTTTAGAGGTTCACTATGAAGAGGGGCCCTTGTAAGCGATAAAACCCCCCCTGGTGTTCTTGTCTGGTCAAAACCTGCAGGAAAGCCTAGCTTGTATATATCTTCGAAGCCCCTTGTTAATGAAAACCCTGCTATCGGCTTTTTCCCTTTTGGGTCCGACGGCAAACCTTCTTCGTTTTCCCCACTCGTCACTGCTGCTCCCACTGGATTCTTCAGGGCGTTCAGTGGGCCGGTTTTCTGTGACACACTACCCGGATTCTTGCCATGAGCCAAATAAAAGGGGGATTCTGATTGTGTTGCAGCCTCCAGACATGGCAAGTCGAATGCCCCGAAATAATGCTCCACGTTTTGTGTTGTGATATCCTTTCCCCACATAGAGAGGATATCTTCCACCTCGGGGTCCAGTGCCAGAATTTCCGCGGGGTTAACCATGGTTCAGCCGTTCCCAGGTAAGTGTCAACCGACAGGCAGTGTAGGTGGGCTTCGCGGGGAAAATGGGAAAGAACGACAATATAAAACTGTGTGTTGAAAAACTATTTTAAACCTTCACAAACGCCAAAAACCAATCATTATAACATACCGACTTCCATTCTACTTTGCAGGTTGTTAATCCTTCTATGTCGGCAACTGTGTGTTGTTCTGACCCGTGCAGTCTACCCGAAACCTGTGCACAAAACCTCCCTGTTCACAGGTTTTGTAACCCTAATCTGCTCCGCCATCGCCGCTTCCAAATCCATCTTGGTTGTTGTAGTTGGCTACATGTATTAAGAAAATAGTTCGTCATTGGGTAAGAGCTTGTGCATTTGAGTTGAACAATATACCTACATCAGCGCATCTAAATGTTCTTCCATCATGTTCGTAAAGTATGCTTATGGGTATGGATTGGTTGTACCTTCATAGGACTAAGGTGAATTGTTATGAGAAGGCTATTGAGTGCTTGGATGATGATGGAGAAAGGAGAATATTGTAGGGTAAGAAGAAGCCTACATCGGTGAGAATGGTTACAACTATGGTGAGGGTGTGTATTGTTCATAGTGCATGCTTCCGGTGATAAAGGTAAGGATGTTGAAGATGCAAAAGTCTTGAAGAGGTATCCGGTTTTGCACCAATTTCAAAATGTGTTTCTAGTAAAGATGTAAAAGTTTCCTCCTCACAGGGAAGTGGAATTTTCTATTGAGTTGGTACCAAAAGTAGCACCAACATCAAAGGCACCTTACAACATGAGCATTCTAGAATTAGTGGAACTTAAGCTGAAGTTGAAGAAAATGCTTGACAAGGGATACAGTATGCCAAGTGTGTCATCTTGGGGTGCACCAATATTGTTTGTGAAGAAGAAGGATGGTACTTTCACGTTGTTCATTGATAATAGGTAGCCGAACAAGGGGAAGATTAAGAATAAGTATCTGTTGCCGAGGATCAACAATTTGTTTGATAAGTTGAAGGGAGCGACAATGTTCTTGAATATTTATTTGAGATCAAGATATCATTAGGTACGCATAAAAGAAGAGGACATCTACAAGACTGATTTCCAGGCCATGTATGGACATTATGAATTTGTTGTGGTTCCTTTTGGTTTGGCTAATACTCTAATTACTTTCATGTGTTTGATGAATAGTGTGTTGCATCTTTATCTAGAAAAGTTTGTGATTGTATTCATTGATGATATATTGATATATTCTAAGAATGAGGAAGAACATGTTGAACACTTAACAATAGTATTGAGATTATTAAGAGAGAATCAGTTGTATGCCAAGCATAGTAAGTGCAGTGTTTTTCAAACAGAGGTACATTACATGGGGCATGTTATTTTCAAGGAAGGCATAATAGTGGATCTGGAGAAGATAAAAACTATCATGGAATGGGCAACTCCTAGAAATGTGGACGAGGTCAGATCATTCATGGGGTTAGCAAGTTATTACAGGAGGTTTATCAGGAACTTCTCACTGATTGCCTATCATATTACTCTTTGCAACAAAAAGAAAAGAAGTTTGTGTGGATAGAGGAGTGTGCAACTAGTTTTGAGTAGTTGCTTACAAATTCTCTACTTATAAAGATTGCAGATCCAGATAAAGAGTTCGTGGCGTGTATATATGATTGCAAAATAGGACTTAGTGGAGTCTTGATACATGAGGGACAAGTGGTATGTTATGAGTCAAGGACATTGAATGTGCATGAGAAGAACTATGTGACGCATGATCTTGAGTTGGAAATGATCATTCATGCATTGAAGATGTCGAGGAACTATCTTCTTGGCAGGAGGTTTGTGTTGATGAGTGATCACAGTGGGCTAAGATATTTGTTTGACCAACCTAGTCTGAATGCTAGGAAAGCTAGATGGTTGGCCACACTCAGTGAGTTTGACTTTGAGATCAGGTACATCAAGGGTAAGGAGAACATGGTTGCAGATTCTCTTAGCATAAGAGTGCAGGTGAATCACATAACATATATGAGTTCATATGGGACAAATTTACATGACCAAATTTTACAGGTAGGAGAACAGGATGACAAGTATAAGGAGCTTAAGAATAGGTTACAATAGCAGGTTACAAGTGACCGGGATGTGGATTATTATCTCATGGAATACAGTTTGGTGAGATTTAGGGAAAAGATTTATGTGTCGGACAACAGTGAACTCAAGAAGCGAATCTTGAGGGAATTTCATGTAATCCATATTCAAGTCATCTGAGATATCTTAAGACTCTAACAACTGTGAATAAGTTATACTATTGGCCAAATCTAAAGAAATAGGTAGCTAAGTTTATCGCCTGATGTTTGGATTGTCAACAGGTAAAAGTAGAGTGCAAGCATCTAGGTGGTTTATTACAGCTGATCCCAACTCTAGAGTGAAAATGGGAGGTCATTTCTATGGATTTCATTACAGGTTCTCCAAGAACATATAGACAACATGATTACATCATGGTTGTGGTTGACAGGTTGATTAAAAATATTCTCGCCCTAGATTTGAGCAATTAGGTGGAAATAAAATATTATACACCTCATTGCAAAAGAATGTGAATTTGAGTATCCTTCATCATCAAGAAGAGAAGGATATGAACAAAATTATTCCGCATTAGGATACAAATCAAGAAGAACAAGATCGATGCCTTATTTGACTCAAAATGACAAGCTAATCTTATAGCAGCAGATATGGTCAAAAAAATTGGATTGGAGGTTCAGGATCATCATAGTGGTGGCCTGGGTGCAGGTGAAGACAAACTCGCAAATCTGGCTACAATTTCTTCTATATCTGGCCAAATTCCTCCTTCTCCACTTCTTGGCGTATCAGTGATTTATTGTTAAACTGACAACCTTATGGGTTTTCATCTAGAACCCCAATCCTTGTTATTGCCACAATTTATTACACAGAACCCTTATACTCTATCGAGACTGTAATTCCAAAAGAATTACACAAAAACACTATTGGCGCTTTAAAAATGAGGAAACTGCATTTTCAATGCAAAATACACAATTGACGGGGATTTTGTTCCAAAGGAACAAAATACACTATCGACGCTTTTAACCACTGTCGCGACTTTCAAATAGTGTTTGTGTTAATTCCAAAGAATTACACTATCGACGCTTTAAATGGACCTTCCATCTCCCTTCCTCCGATGTGATAATATATTAATAACTAATATATATATATATAATATATATATATAATATTAGATATATATATATATATATATATATATATATATATATATTATATAATATATATATATTATAATATATTATATATATCGAGAGAATCCACATCGACAATCCCACTATTCCAAGCGCTGAACTCCTCCGCTCCAAACTCGCGATGCGATACATTTGCAGACCTGATAACTTACCCGCCTTATTCTATATTATTTCGGTTCCGGACTGTCGGGGTTTCGAACTTCGACGGCTCCAAAGGACCTTTCCACTCCACTTGCGATTCTCTGATGCGATAAGGTTCAGACCCGATATGGGTATGAACCAGAATCAATAAAATTTCAAATCCAGAACTCTGTTTGGACTAAGTAATTTCATTACTTTCTATGGAAATAAGAGTTTTGGCCACGAAACTCTATATAACGATTTAAGAAGCTTGTGCTCTCCAATATGAAGAAAAAACAATTTTAAAGGCTTCAGCCTAAACATTAATGGGAAATAAGGCTAATTCATTGATACTCAAACTCAGAAGAAAGCAATTGAACTAAACACGCATACAATTGTCAATTAACAGAGGAGCACCAATGTAGATACACAGAGAGAGGTTTTCTCAAATGATAATACTTTCGGGCACTCTCTAACTATGAGCGTCCCGTTATTTCGTTTTATATATAGTAGATAAGCCCTCTCGGTCCTTATCCATACAAAAGCATGCCTTTTACATAGAGCGCTTTAAAGAAATCATGCATAAAACTTATTATCGCTTATGCATGAGCGATTATTATAGAATGATTTTATTCTTAATTCTATCCCTATCTTAAACTAGAAACGCATGGAAACCGCTGGCGAAAGGACCCCACTCCTTTGCCTGTAGATTTTTTTGGATTTTTTTTGGAATTAAGTTTGAAGATTTTTCCTCCAAGTCGCATGCTCTTGCAACAGATTCTTGAGGACAAAATTCTTCATGGGCTCCTGTCCATGAGTTCATCTACAGAACTGGCTAGCTTCTGTAGCATGTCTTCTATAACCCAAGTAGCTTCTTTGGTTGGATGATTCTTCCACTTTACCAAATACTATAAGTACTCCTGTCCCCTTGTTTTTTTAAACACCTTCTTGTCCAAAATTATTTCTGGATGCAAATTCTTTGCTGCGGGTAACTGTTTTACCCAGTGAATCTCTTGGTTCTATTGATCTTGCACTGTATCATCTGCAGTTTCTCCTTGATACTTGTACAGGTCGACAACATTAAAATTTGGTGATATTCCACATCAGGGGGTAACTCAATCTCATAGGCATTTGCAGAAAAATTTCTTAACACTCTGCATGGTCCAATTTTTTTGTACTTCAATTTGTTATACTCCCTCTTTGGGAACCTCTCCTTTCTGAGATGTGCTAAAACCAGATCTCCAACTTCAAAGTTCACCTCTCTTCTTCTCATGTCTACTCTAGTTTTATACTTGATGTTGCTATCATGTAGCTGCTTTTTCACTTGTTCATGTATTGCTTGCATTTCTGAAGCAAAATCTTCACCCTCTGCACTTCTCATTTCTTCTTTTCCCAAGTTTCTTAACTAAGTTACTCCTCTTGGATGCATTCCATAAACAATATGGAATGGACTCTGTCCTGTACTCCTATTAGGTGAGTCATTATATGCATATTAAGCTTGTGCCAACACTTGATCCCATTGCTTTGGATGTTCTGCAGTAAGGCTCCTTAAAAGATTGCCCAAACTCCTGTTCACAACTTCAGTCTGTCCATCAGTTTGTGGATGATAGGCAGAACTGAAATTTAATTTACCGCCCAATTTCTTCCATAGTGTCCTCCAGAAATGTCCAACAAATTTGGAATCCCTGTCTGAGACCATACTTTTAGGCAGTCCATGCAATCTTACAACCTCTTTAAAAAACAATTTAGCAATGTGAGAAGAATCACTAGTCTTATAACATGGAATAAAACGTGCCATTTTTGAAAATTTGTCCACTACAACAAAAATTGAATCATTACCTCTTTGAGTCTTTGGTAAGCCCAACACAAAATCCATACTTACCATATCCCAAGGCCTATCTGGAATTGGTAATGGGATATACAAACCCATGTTTTGGCTCCTTCCCTTTGCATATTGACAGATTTTTCAAGTACTTACATACTTCTCCACTTCATATTTCATTTTCGGCTATAAATAAATCTATTTAGCTGCTCATAAGTCTTCTCTACACCAAAATGTCCTGCAAGAGCTCCACTATGTTTTTCTTTGATTAAATTCTCCCTCATTGAACAATTTGGTATGCACAATTGATTTTTTTTTAAGCAACAGTCCATCTTGCAAGAAGTAATCCAACCATTTACTCCTATACATCAAAATAGGATTTTTACAAGCCTCAAATGCCTCTTTAAAATTTGGATCTGTTTCACACAATTCTTTAAGAAAATCAAAACCCAACACTTGGATTTGACCCTCTTGAAATAATACATTCCTCCTACTTAAGGCATCTGCAACTTTGTTTGATTGGCCATTTATATGCTTCAAAACAAAATGGTAACCTTGAAGATATTCTACCCATTTAGCATGTTTATGGCCGAGCTTTGGTTGCTGCATTATAAACTGTAGTGCATGGTTATCTGAATAAAGGATGAATTCCTTTGACATTAGATAATGCCTCCAGTTCTTTAATGACTACACAACTACATAAAACTCCTTATCATAAGAAGAATATTTCTTTTTGGAATCATTTAGCTTTTCACTAAAATAGGCTATAGGTCTATCTTCTTGACTTAAAACACCTCCAATTGCTTCTCCGCTAGCATCACACTTCACTTGGAAAGGTTTACTAAAATCAGGTAGAACCAAAATAGGATTTTTAGTTAATTTTCTTCTTTAACAACGATTTATTATATAATATATATATTATATATATATATATATTATATATATATTATATATATATTTATATATATATTTTCTTTCTTTCTTCTTTTCTTTCTTTACTTCAGCAGTCCTCCAATCTAAATGGCTGTTTGTCCTTCTTTATGGTCTCAATAATAGGTGCATTGATCTTACTAAAATTATTAATAAATTTTCTATAAAAGCTAGCAAGACCATGAAAACTTCTTACCTCAAAAAAACTCTTGGGTGAAGGCCACTCCATGATTTCCTTGATCTTCTCTGGATCCATCTTCATCCCTTATGCAGAAATAAAAAAACCCAAGTACACTAGCTCTTCTTTCATGAATGAACACTTCTTCAAATTCAACAATAATTTCTCCTGCTGCAGCCTTTGTAAAACATAATTCAAATGCCTCATATGCTCCTCCTTAGACCTGCTGTAAACTAATATATCGTTCAGATATACTATTACAAATTTACCAATAAAATCTTTAAAATCTTCATTCATGAGTCTCATAAACGTACTTGGTGCATTTGACAACCCAAAAGGCATTACTCTCCACTCATACAATCCCTCATTTGTCTTAAAAGTGGTTTTCCACTCATCTCCTTCTCTTATCCTTATCTGATGATACCCACTTTTAAGATCTAGTTTTGAAAAATACTTTGCTCCACTCAAGAAATCCATTAAATCTTCAATTCTAGGCAAAGGAAATCTGTACCTGATTGTGATTTTATTGATGGCTCTTGAATCTGTACACATTCTCCAGCTTCCATCTTTCTGTGGACTCAACACTGTTGGTACTGTGCAAGGACTCAAGCTTTCTCTGATTAGGCTGTTGTCAAGCAATTCTTGCACATGCTTCCCAAACTCTTCATTTTCTGTATGAGTCATTCTATAAGCTGCTTTGTTAGGTAGACTTGCTCCATGAATCAAATCTATATGATGGCTAATTATTCTAATGGGTGGCAACTCATTTGGCAAATCATCAACAATAATATCACAATAGTTCTCCAACATTTCTTGAATTTCAATGGGTAAATCAGAAATTTTAGTAGAAGTCATTATTACCTTGGGCTTACAAATTACAACAAAATTTACCTCATTCTCTTCATTCTGCTTCAAATATTCCTTTCCTCCTAGTAACAGAGTTTTTAGATCAGTCTTATTTCTTGATACATCTTCTTCTTGCAGAGGAAACAACGTATGATTGACACCATCCTTTCCAAACTTGTAGGTGTTTCTTTTCCCATCATACATGGCTCCTCTATCATATTGCCAAGGTCTTCCAAGCAATATGTGACACACATCCATTGGCATCACATCACATCACATACAATTTTACCTTTATAATTTCCCACCTGAAATTCCACTTCACACTATTCATTTACTAACAGTTGATGTCCCTTTTATAGCCGTGACACCTTGTAAGGTGTTGGATGTTTCATTGTCTTTAGCTTCAATTTCTTCACCACTTCTGTAGAGACCAAATTATCAGTGCTGCCACTATCAATGATCAACTGGAAACATTTCTCTTGGACTTTACACACTGTCCTGAATGAAGTTTTTCTTTGTGATGGTTCAACTACCTCCTTTGCTGGCTTGAGAAAAACTTTATTTAACTACCAAAGTTTCTCCTCTCTCTGGTATATTTTCTTCTTCTGTCACTAGTGTTGCTGTTGCTTCTCCCTCAGCTTGAGCAACAATGGCATTCCTCTGATTTGTTTTTGAATTCTCTGGGCACTCAAAAGCTTTGTGTCCTAGTTTGTTACATTTGTAACATCTTATTTCTCTACCTCTTCCTTTGCCTCCTATTCCTCTAGAGAAACTCCCTCTCCCTCTTGCAACACCTCCTGGGGGTGCATGCTGGGTTGAGCTGCTGCTAGCTCCATCTTTAGGTGTTGTAGATCTTCCTCTACAATCTTGACTTCCCCTTCCTCGGAAAGTACCTCTCCCTCTGGCAAACTGCTTCCTCATGAGTTTTTCTTCAACTTTCAGTGCTATCTGATAAGCTTCCTCTACTGTTTTAGGAGACAGTAGACTTATCTCATCTTGAATATCCATCCTAAGGCCATTCACATATCTAGCCACCTTCTCATCTGTATCCTAGGATCCTCTAGATCTTATGCTTACCTTGTAGAATTCCTTTGTGTATTCTTTCACTGTCAAAGACCCCTGTCTAAGATTCTACATCTATCTGAACAAGGTTTGATGATAATTACTTGGCAGAAACTTACCTCTTAGCTTTTCTACCATCCTGCTCCAATTCTTAATTGGTTTCTTGCCAAGTCTCTTCCTTTTTGCCCGCACACCATCCCACCAAAGCGCTGCATGACCTTTTAAATTGGTGACAACAAACTTTACTTTCTTATCATCTTCTGTTTCTTCATAGTCGAAGAATTTCTCCATGCCATTAATCTAGTCTATAAATTCTTCTAGACTTAGTCCTCCTTCATATATTGACACCTCGGTCTTTGGCCTAGCTGTGGATCTCAATATTGACTGAAAGAACCTCATCTCAGGAGTAACTGCTAGAGCTTCCTCCTCTGCAGCTTCAACCTCAAGTTCACTAACATCTCCATCATCTATGTTTATGCCTGTTGTTAATGCTATCAATCTAGCTTGCATCTGTTGCACAGCTTCCATTTCTTCATCTTTTGCAATAGGCTGTCCTCTTCCACAACGTCCTCATCCTCTTCCAAATATGAAAGCCATAGTAACTTTCCTTCTCCTGCTTCTGAGATTCAATTCAGTGTTAATTGGTTGCTTTGATACCACTAACGGTGGCCTGGGTGCAGGCGATATAGACAACTTCACAAATCTGGCTACAATTTCTTCTATATCTGGTCAAATTCCTCCTTCTCCATTTCTTGGCATATCAGTCATTTACTATTAAACTGATAGCATCATGGGTTTTCCTCTAGAACCTCAATCCTTGTTACTGCCGCAATTTATTACACAGAGCCCTTATACTCTATCGGGACTGTAATTCCAAAATAATTACATAAAAACGCTATTAGAGCTTTAAAAATGAGGAAACTGTGTTTTAAACGCAAAATACAAAATCGGCGAGGATTTTGTTCCAAAGGAAAAAAATACACTATTGGAGCTTTTAACCACTGTTGCGACTTTCAAACATTCTTCGTGTTAATTCCAAAGAATTACACTATCGATGCTTTAAATGGCCCTTCCATCTCCCTTCCTCCAATGCGATTATATATTCTATATCTATATTATATATATATATATATATATATATATATATATATATATATAATATTATATATATAAATATATATATATATATATATATAATATATATATAATATATATATTATCGAAGATTGCAATTGGCGATCCCACTATTCCAAGGGCTGAACTCCTCTGCTCCTAACTTGCGATGCGATACACTTGCGGACTTGATAACTTGTCCGCCTTGCTCTATATTATTTCGGTTTCGGACTGTCGGGGTTTCGGACTTTGACGGCTCCAAAGGACCTTCCCACTCGACTTGCAATTCTTCGATGCGATAAGGTTCAGACTCGATATGGGTATGAACCAGAATCAATAAAATTTCAAATCCAGAACTCTGTTTGGACTAAGCAATTTCATTGTTTTCTATGGAAATCAGAGTTTTGGCCGCAGAACTCTATACAACGATTTAAGAAGCATGCGCTCGTCGATATGAAGAAAAAACAATTTTAAAGGCTTCAGCCTAAACATTAATGGGAAAATAAGGCTAATTCATCGATATTCAAACGAGAAGAAAGCAATTGAACTGATACACACATACAATTATCAATTAATAGAGGACCACCAATGTAGATACACAGAGAGAGGTTTTCTCAAATGATAATACTTTCGAGCACTCTCTAACTCTGAGCGTCCCGTTATTTCGTTTTATATATAGTAGATAAGCCCTCTTGGTCCTTAGCCATACAAAAGCATGCCTTTTACATAGAGCGCTTTGAAGCAATCATCCATAAAACTTATTATCTCTTATCCATGAGCGATTATTACAGAATGCTTTATTCTTAATTCTATCTTAAACTAGAAAAGCATGGAAACTGTTGGCTAAAGGACCCCACTCCTTTGACTGTATATTTTTTTGGATTTTTTTTGGAATTAAGTTTGAATAAATTTCCTCCAATTCGCATGCTCCTACATCACATAGCCCCTATCTACTAGGATGTGTAAATAAGGATGCATAAATCAAGGTAACAAGGTAGTGTAGGATAAAATTTGCTATTAGCGTTGATTTTATTAATAATGTAGAATTGGGTGTAGTTCCACTTGAGGTATCTGGATTTGTGTTTGGGAGTCCCTACATGTATATGTGAGATGCAATCTTCATGTAGAGTTCCTACGAATATTGCCTCATCATCAAGTATGTGAAATCATTCATAAACAACATGCATAAGGGAAAGTCCAATATTTCACTGGTAAGTGCCAATCGAGCTAAGAAATTGATTAATTCTAGCAATAAATATTTTTTGCTATTTTAAAGAGAAAATTAGTTAAGTAAGGAATCAATAAGGGTTAAGGCATACCTCAGGGGTTTTCTATATGCATACATGAGAGTGTTCGAGGAGCCTAAAAGGATGCTACCCAAGAGGGAACTAGTGAATGAGATCCAATTGTTGCCGTATTCTTCATTTCTAAATATTACGTTGTATGCACAATATGTTTTGGAAGCAAGTATAGTGAAGAAGTAGCTATTCTTCATTGCCAAATATTAAGTTGTATGCACAATATGTTCTGGAAGCAAGCATAGTGAAGAAGTAGCTATTATTCATGGCCAAATATTAGGTTGTATGCACAATATGTTCTAGAAGCAAGCATAGTGAAGAAGTAGCTATAACAACCATTGGACTAAGGTGCGATTCGACCAAGTACCCCACCTTTTGGGTCACCCATCATAATTTTTCCAAAGAAGGATGGGACTTAACAAATATGGATTGATTATAAAGTACTATGTTGGAAACTAAGAAATTACTTAGAGGGCGTGTGAATAAGTAATTTTGTGTTTCAAGAGTGACTGATTTTAACAATATTTTAACTCTTTCTTAAACAATGAGCAAATTGTTTTTTGTTTTGTTTTGTTTTTATTTTTTATTTAATTTAATTTAATTTAATTTAAATACTTAATAATTATTATTATTATTATTATTATTTTTGTAGGAAAAACCCGCAATTTTTATTAAGGATTACAAAAATTACATTCTTTAAACACATTGTATAGTGTATGTAGTTTAGTCCATCCATATTTTCCTTCAGATTTATAAATAAAGATACCAATTCCAGGAAGACTTTAAAGAGTTCCCAATATCATCCATGTCATGATCATATTGGTCATCCATACGTAAATACATAACAATTTAAACTATTTGTATGTCATTTGTTTATTAGTAAAAAAATTAGATGTAGTTCCACTTGATGTATGTGGATTTGTGTTTGGGAGTCCCTATATGTATATGTGAGATGCAATCTTCATGTAGATTTCCTACCAATATTTCCTCATCATCAAGTATGTGAAATCATTCATAAACAACATGCGTAACGGAAAGTCCAATATTTCACTAGTAAGTGTCAACCGAGCTAAGAAATTGATTAGTTCTAGCAATGAATATTTTTTACTATTTTTAAGAGAAAATTAGTTTAGTAAGGAATCAATAAGGGTAAAGGCATCCCTGAGGGGTTTTCTATATGCATACATGGGAGTGTTTGAGGAGCCTAAAAGGATGCTACCCAAGAGGGAAGTGGTGAATGAGATCCAATTGTTGTCGTATTCTTCATTGCAAGATATTAGGTTGTACGTACAATATCTTTTGGAAGCAAGCATAGTGAAGAAGTAGCTATAGCAACCATTGGATTAAGGTGTGATTCGACCAAGTACCTCACCTTTTGGGTCACCTATCATAATTTTTCCAAATAAGGATGGGATTCAATGAATATGGATTGATTATAAAGCACTATGTTGGAAACTAAGAAATTACTGAGAGGGGTTGTGAATAAGTAATTGTGTGTTTTAACAGTGACCAATTTTAATAATATTTTAACTCTTTCTTAAACAATGAGCAATTTTTATTTATTTAATTTTTCTTATATATATATTGGCAGGAAAAAATCCGCAATTTTTATTAAGGATTAAGAAAATTACATTCTTTAAACACATTGTATTGTGTATGTAGTTTAGTCAATCCATCGTGTCCTTTAGAGCTATAAATAAAGATACCAATTGCAGGAAGAATTTAAATAGTCCCCAATATCATCCATGTCATGATCATATCGGTCATCCATACGTTTTTTTGTTTTGTAAAGTTAAGCAGATTATATTAGTTTTGTTGTATAAAAATACATAGATTCCTGGGAGTCAATGTGACCTCCCGGAGATATTGCTTCCAATGGATATATTCGCTGAAGATTAAGGTCGCTTGGCCAGTAGAACTGTCCTTGTAGCTCAATACGCTCTGGCGCACTCAGAAAGTCTGGTCAGCACAGAGCTGCACTGTCTAAAGATTGTGATCGAGCATTCTGTAAAGCGGATTTTCTTTTCCAGAGACCAGTGTGACGGGATGCTGCTTGATTTTTCCCGATCCTGTTGGCTGTGTTCTCCCTTGGGCGTGACTTTCTCATAATCGATCGGGCATTGATTGAGTTTGCCATGGTTTCCTGTAACGAGGACTCCTTGTGGCCTAGGCTTGTACTTTCAGATCCGATTGCTGGATATTGTGGCAGTTGGCTTTGAGTTTTCCCGCCTCTTGATCCTGCCAAAGGATGTGGTACTCTGCCAGATTGGAGTCGATCCCTTCATTTGCCAATGCATCAGCTAGCTTGTTTTTTTTCCTTCGAACGACTTGGAAGGTGATCCCTTTCATGTTGCAGAGTTGGCCTTGGAGATCTTTTAGTATTGCTGACAACCTCCAGCTTGGGGTTACTTTGTGCACCTATGCATCCATCTGGATTTTCCTGACCAGCCTTATTATTATATCTGAATCGACCTCCATTATCAGAGGTAGGAGTTTGTATCAACCAACCAGAGTGAGGCCTTGGAGGAGAGCGATTAGTTCTGCAACGTTATTGGTGTTCACTTCGAGATTGCCGTGATAGATGAGGTGAATTTCTCCTGTGTGATCTCGTACTGCTCCCCCATAGCCTGCCATGCCCGAGTTTTGTATTGAAGCCCCATAGAAATTGAGTTTGAATGTGTTAGAGGGGGGCAGGGTCCATTTGTCTTGTGTTGTTCCTGTTGAGGTCTGGTTCCTTCCAGCAGAGTTGGTCCTTGTTTGAAGATGCAGGATCTGTATTATTCTTGCCTCGTTTGGAGATGCATTGCCCTCTATCTTCCGTATGCCCATGGCGTTGACTGTTTCTGTGATGAGCAGTTGAACTTTCCTTATCAGCATGTGTACTCCTATGGCTATGTTTTTGAATATTCTTGCATTTCACTCTTTCCATAGGATCCAAACTAATGTGCCCGGAACTAGATTCCAGGCACTATCGACCAGGGGATTGGAGGATATGGAAGATCTCCACTGGCTTAGTGAAATTTGGATGGAGTTTTTGTCTCTATTTGATTGTCTAAAGACCATGGCCATGTCATCCCACAGAGAGCAAGCCATGGGACAGGTATTGAGCAGGTGATTGAGAATTTCTGAACCATTCTCGCAGAGCATACATCGAGAAGGGCCTACAAAACCTCATTTTTGAAGGTTGTCCCATGTGAGAGCTCTGTTATGGAGGACTAGCCAAGAGAAAAGTGTGATTTTTGGCTAAGTTCCTCTGCTCCACAGGATTTGCCATTTGTGGTCTGATTGCTGATCCAGGGAGGCCGCCAAGAGATTATAGCTTCTTTGAGATTGAATGTGCCTTTGGGGTTACTTCCCCATCTTAGGATGTCCTCTTTGTTGGATCTGAGGATTCTTCTTTTGTCTAAGTCTTGTAGAAAAAGGTCTACATTCCTTGGGCCTGCTGGGGTATGCCATTGTTCTCTGAAAATCTAGTTCTGCCATATGGTTGCTTCGCTTGCCGGTTGCCAGTAGTCTGCTACCATAATCTTGCCTTCCTCTTGCATGGATCTTTTAAGAGTGTTCCAGTCTGGGTGTTCCAAGGTTGGAAGCTGCTGCCAGGCATCTTCCCAGAATAGGGCTGTGTTACCTTGGTGTACTTCCCAGAAGCTATGCTGCTGAACAATATGTCTATTTTCCCAGGCTTTGTTCCAGATTGGGGATCCTTGAGTGGTGCCTATAAGCCGGATGAGGTCTTTGTCCCTGATTTGGGTTGTATACTTCGCTTTCCACAGGGCTCCCCAGAGGGAGTTAGGATTTTCAACCCATCTCCACCAGATTTTTGCTGCTACGGCCTTGCTTAATATCTCAGGGTCTCGGAGGCCCAGACCTCCCTCCATTTTTGGTTTGCAGATGTCTATCCATTTGAGGAGGGCCCATTTGGATTTCTTAGAGGGTCCATTCCAGAGAATGGAGCGCTGAATGTTTCGGATGGTCTTGTAAGCCACCTTAGGGGCTGCAAGTGCTGAGAACATGTAGGCTGGCATGGTTTGAAGGATGGACTTTATCAATATCAGTCTGCTGGCCATGTTTAGTGCCCGGTGGGTCCAGCTGCTTAGCCTAGCTCTCATTTTGTTGAGAAGGGCTTCCCAGTTGCTCGATCTGTAGGCATGTTCCGAAAGTGGTATACCAAGGTATTTGGTTGGAAGGGAGTTCTTTTGAATATTCAGAATTCTGCTAAGATTTCTCTGCACAGGAATGGATGTGTTGAAGAAAAAAAGTTTGGATTTGGTTAGATTGATTTCCATACCTGAGGCTTCCGAGAAGGTTTTTAACACCTTGCTGATGGTGCGAGCTTCCTGTACTGTGGGGGCGCCCATTAGCATGGTATCGTCAACGAATTGCTGATGCGTTATAGTGGGTCCTTAGTGTACCGGTTTGATGCCTTTGAGTTGGTTCTGCTGCTTTGCCTTGGTTAAGGATCTTCCTAGCCCTCTTGCCATTATGATGAAGAGAAAAGGAGATAGGGGGTCTCCTTGTCTTATACCTCTGGATGGATTGATGGGTTGTAGGGGTCCTCCATTTAGCAGAATTGAGAAGAAGGCACCTGAAACCAGTTCCATTATCTAGTTTGTCCATAGCTGACTGAATCCAAAAGCTTGGAGGATTGCTTTCATGTATTGCCCGCTGATTCTGTCAAAGGCTTTGGACAGATCAAGCTGGATTAACATGCCTGGAGATCTGTTTGTTTTGAGAGAGTGCAATAATTCCTGGGTGAGGATTATGCTGTTAGTGATCTGTCTTCCTTCGACGTAGCCAGTTTGCTCTTGAGAAATGATTGAGGGGAGGACGGATTTAAGTCTATCAGCCATCAATTTGGAAAGGATTTTATAGAGGACATTGCAAAGGGCTATGGGGCGGAACTTGTCAGGGGAGTCAGCCTGGTTCGATTTGGGAATTAAGGTAAGGAAAGTGGCATTGATGGTAGGTAGGACTTTCTTGGTTCTGTGAAAGTTTCTTACAAGAATAAGAAGGTCAGCTTTAATAATGGGCCAGCACGCCTTGAAGAATTCAATTGTAAATCTGTCAGGTCCGGGGGCCTTGTTCGTGGCCATGGAGAAGACGGTTTCTTCAATCTCTTGCTCAGTAAACTCTCTTAGAAGCAGGGCGTTTTGATCCTCTGTAACTAAGCTGGGTATGGCCCCCAAAATTTCCTTTATGGCTTGAGATCGATCTTGAAGGGGTTCGCTGAGAAGAGAGGTGAAATAGTAGTTGAGCTCAGATCCGATGTGATCCCTTGAGAAGAGTTGATCGCCATCTGCAGTCTTGAGGGATAGGATGCGATTAAAAGCTCTATTTTGGATGGTAGACTTGTGAAAGAAGCTGGTGTTGCGCTCGCCCTGTTTTAACCATTGCACTCTCGATTTCTGTCTCCACAGTAGCTCTCCCTGTTTTAGTCTTTCTTCCCATTGCCTTTGTAGAATCGATTCTTGAGTGTTCCGCTCCTCATTGGGCCCTTCTGTGATCAAAGTTTGCTGGAGGTTTGCCATTTTTACCTCAAGTTGTCTTTTGGCTTGAATTATGTCGCCAAAGGTATCTTTGTTCCATTGTTTGAGGTTGTTGTTTATGGTTTTGAGCTTCTGCTGGATTATGTAGATGATGTTGTCGCTCCTTATGGTGGCTTGAGTCCACTAGTTTTGTATATTCTACATGAATGATGGGTGCTCTGTCCAAAAGGCCTCAAATATGAAAGGTTCGTTTTGGGGTTTATCCAAATTGGTGAGTGGATCTGCACTGGCCAGTGATCAGATCCTCCTATGGGCAGAATGTTGGCCTCCATGTCTATGTTTTGCAACAGAATGGATTCCGACATGAGGAATCTGTCAAGCCTTGAAGCTATCTGTCGGTTTCCTCCTTGCTTATTGTTCCAGGTATGTAGACCATTGACGGTGGGGATGTCAATGAGTTTGGAAGCAACAATAAAAGTGTTGAATGCTTCCGAGTCCTTATCCAGTCTTCGTAGGCCTCCCTTTTTCTCTGCTAGATTGGTAATCATATTATAGTCTCCTCCTAAAATCCAGTGATTTGCCCCATGGTGTTGTCTGACTTCATTCAGGTCTAGCAGCATCTCCAGCTTTTCCTGAAGTCGTTGGGGTCCATATACATTGGTAACGCAGATTGATTGCCCTGAATTTGACATGTTAAAAATCACCGATAGAGAGTGCTTGGTGGACAGAGCATTTTGTACTATGAATTTACTTTTGTTCCAGAATGTGATCAACCCTCCCGCTTGCTCGATTGCATCTATGCTGATGCATTAATGACTGTTGGAAACAAGTTTTTTGAGAGTTTCTGTGCTTTTGGAAGAGCATTTGGATTCTTGCAGTAGGATGATGTCAAGGTGCTGCGAGAATAGGCGGGTTTTCAAGATCCTTCTTTTGGAGGTGCCGTTGAGCCCCTTGATGTTCCAGGTTGTGATTTTCATTGAGCAGTCTTTGGAGCAGAAAGGACCAATGCCCTGATTTTCCCCTCATTGATTAGGCGTCTGCCCAGCTCTTGTATCTGCTGTCTTGTGGATTTGTGCCCTCTTTTTCTGCCTGGTCCCTATGGTTTATATTGATCCAGATCCATGTTGGCTTGTATACATGTTTGGCTGCTATTTCCCCATTGCCTTTTGGCTGCATTCTGGTTGATGTATTCCAGTTGCAAGTAGGCCATTTCTATCTTCTCCAAATGGTCTTGAGGAATGGCATTGACTCCTAATTTGGACCATTGCTCGTTGAACTTTTCAAGATCTAGATCACCAAGGATCTCCTCCAGAGGATTGATTGAGGGGGTTGTGGAGGGCTGATCTAATTGCATTTCTATGCGTTGTTGGGTTTGCGTTGAGGTTTGGCTGGTGATATTCTGGAGGGAAGAGGAGTCCTGTTGGTGTTGCGGTGCCTGGGCATGGGTTGGATCAGAGGTTGAGCTAAGGGCTTTGGTGGTAGGTGTGGGTTGGCTTGAATCTGTTAGATCATGATTAGTGGGGGCCTGAGGAGTTGATGGGTGCTCCGATGAGTCAAGATTGCCTAGAATTTCAAAGCTATTTTGCTGGGTGGAGGTCTTATTAGTGGGGGTAGTGTTGGTGGGTTTTTTTTGGAGCCTTTTTGCTTCTCTTCCCTTTATTCTTTCTTGAAGCGGGGGTGAAGCCAGGTGCTGGAGTATCCACTTGTTCCTGTTGTGCTTTGGCCTGTGGTTGATTGACAGGGCATTGGTGGCTGAGATGTCCATGCTGGCGGCAGGTTCGGCATGTGAATGGGATATTTTCATAATCAATGGTTTGCTTCTAGTGCACTCCTCTGTGGATCAGCTCGATATGGCCTGGGAGGGGTCCTGCAATATCCAGGTAAACACAGATTCTAGCATAAGCAGTGTACTTACCTTGTGATGTGAGATCTGAGGCTTTGATGAAGACTCCCAGCTGGTTTCCTATGGCCTCCAAGATTCGCTTGTTCCAGTAATCCACAGGCAGAGAGTGAAGGCGAATCCATACTGGAACTTTTTTGAAATCCTCCTGTTCTGGAGCGAAGTTTGGCCTCCAGTACGTGATATATAGTCCGGCAGAGTTGTAGAAATATGGTCCTCCTTCGAAGATACGATCTCGGTCCTCCCTATGGACGAAGATGACGGTGAAAAAGCTCCTCGATCCCAGCTGAAGCTCGAAATCCCCTTTGGGTTTTCATTTCTGGTTTATCCACCAGCATAGAGCCTTTTCGTTCAGTCGAACCCCCATGAATCTGCAGATCAGGGCGTGTTTGCTCATGTGGTCTCTATATTCGTCTATCCATGGATCTTCAATGATTAGTCTTGGTATTTCCTTCGAGATGGGCTTGCATGGGGACGGTTCTTGCTCGCTGTGTCGATTGGGATTGTGCCCCGCTGATGCAGTTCCTTTTGGCTCCGATTCGTGGCTGATTCCCTCAGATCTGGAGCTGGTAAGGAAGTTGGGGGTTTCCATAGGGATGCTGCCGAAAATGAAAGGCGTAAAAGAAGGGGGGGTCGAACCCCCCCCGGAGTTGTGCATGGAGTGAATCAGGTGAGAGCGCCGTTGCAGATCTGTCTTGTAATGGTTGGTGTTGCAGGCTAGCTTGCCGAGCTGAGCTCAGGGTTCTGCAGGGTTTCAATCCTATCGTCGCTCTTCAGAGGCCCGCGCTCCTTGACCTCACTACCGAATTGACCATTGTTTATATTTCTGCAGCATTTGATAAATAATCGTTTAATCATTTATTTCAGAAGGCACTGGTCTATTAACTTAATAAAATCAATTAAGTGCTTGTTTCCTCTCGTGTCTCCCAAACCAATTGGTCCCTAGTTGGTCATCCATTATCCAATAGGGTCTACCCCTCTTAGCCACGGGAGACAGGCTTAAACGGAGAGATTGGGGATCAGGGTGACAGCCCCCAGTCTGAGCGTTGTCATTACAATCTGTGTGACAACAAAGCAGAAAGTCAAAAGATATTTATTACCTAGATTCTTCTAGAAGGTGGCTTACAAATACATGGCAACATTACTGAAGAGCTTTGATCCAACAATTGATTGGTTCGGATTTTTGTACACATCATTGGAAGAACTAATGCTGATACTACTATTGGTTGTCTCTACTTTGATTTTCTTGAAAAAGCATGAAGTAGAATTCTATGGAAGGTAGAAGATGTGAAGGCTTGTACATTCAGCTGAAAAGAAGTTTGGCCTCATAAGATATTTGATGAACTACTTGATGACATGTTGGATTCAATTAATCAAGGTTACATGAAGATTGACAAAGAAATAGGAAGGTTGAAGTGCTTTATGATTCGTGACATGATGCAAGATGAAGCAGTGAAGCAACAATATGTCTCCATTGACGAAGTAGGTAGCCAATGCATTACTGATGTTCCTTTTCATGGAAAAAGATGGGTATTTTTGAGACAAGCTTAGGCTTGTGGATGTCTCCTCCCTGGTTGAGAGAGAGTGAGGATCTCCTCCCTGTTTGAGAGGGAGTGATGGTGGACACTATGTTCTCCATGTGTCACGTACTATGGCCAAGACTAACAAAGGTAAGCCTAGAGCATGAACACTAGTAGGGATAATGGTGGATTGGATAAGCATCAGGGACATACATTCTTGAGTCATGTATTGTGGTTGACTAGGATTAACATCCTAAGTTGGATACATGGACTTGGTAAAGAATGGTTTGGAGCATGTACTTTTTCTTGGATTAGGATATGGTCCTGTGAGGTCATACCTTGGGAACACCCAGGTGGGGTATGTGCCTTGAGAGGCGGTGGTGTCCAAATTTATGCCTCCCAACATTGTGCTCTGATCTAGTGGAGAGATAGAGTGTACTTGTCAAGGCCTTGGTATTTTGACAATGTTGGCTATGATGATGTAAATCATCATTGATACTTATCAAGCCGAATCCTTTCTTATATGAATATTTCAACTTGAGAATAGCTTGTTGTGTCATTGTATGAGGTTTGAAATGGGCCATTGAACCATTCGAAGGACCAATTGGAGGCCAAAGAGGACATTGATAAAAGAAATCACAAAGTTAGAGCTCAAGTGGAAGTGAACTGAGGGCGAAAGGAAAACCTTTAGAAAACTTGGAAACCATATAAACCCTGAAGAAATGCGCTAAAATCTAAGTAAAGAGAAAGGCGGAAGAAATGGAGTATGGGCGAATCGTAGCTATTGGATCTTTAATGATCAACGGACAGGATTAAATCGCAGCGGTGATCGAGAGATCTCACCATCGAACGGTCATTGGGTGCCAAAGTGATCGAAGTTTAATTGAGAAGCCAGACCCGAAATGTATTAGGTTGGGGTTTTATAATTCCATCGGGTTTGAAAGAAGTGTTAAGTGTCGGCTTGTTACCAACCCGAAATGATTATGGACCGTTGGATCTGCTAGGCGCAGATCAACGACAGAGAACTGTTGGAGTAGCTTTGGAGATCGGGAGCGTTAATGACCGTTGGATCAGGATAAGGATCAACAGTGGAGATGTAATAAGATCGCAATGTTTTATAGACCGTGGCTTTGATACATGCGATATGTGATTGTGCGAAGGGCCGATAGGAGCGGACCTGATAGTGAAATGAAGTATGGTTAATGATATTTGAAGTCTGAAAGATTATATGATCGCATATCGGGAAAGCAAAAGGTATATGTATTAAGAAACCCGTGGAGGATGCGATTGCTGATGGCGATAAAGTTAAGCCTTGGGGAACATGCAGAGTCTGTACTAAAGGCGGAATGGTGTGTTTTTAATGTATTTCCTTTGTAAATGGTTATAAAGGGGTTATAATGCGGATATATAGTTTTATGTGTTAAGTTGTATATAACCAATGCATAAGGAAGGGGGAGTTTATATATATGCGGCCAAGGGCTAGTGAGGGCTTAAAAGGGTCGATTAAATTTCGATTAGAAGTGGATGAAGGTTTTAAGGGTTTATAGAGCCTCGATAGTCCCGATAGTCCCGATAATGAATGTTTAAAGGTTTAGGTGGGTGTATGTGTTCCGATAATATCCCGATAGGAAGGCATTAAGAGAAGGCCTTTAATAAAGTCCAAATTGAAGGCTTAAGGGGCGATTTACATTCTGATAAGTGGATATTGCCTAGGGGTTAGGGATTGATGGGTTAGTAATAAATTATTTCATAGAGTTTGAGAAAGGGGCCTTAAAACTTAAAATTGATGATTTAACTCCTTGGTGAGTAAAAAAATTCCTAGGACAGAGAGCTATATGCATAATCCATGCATACTGTAGGTAAAGCAAGGGTTACCCTATGTCAATTTGGTATCAGGGCATAGTTGTTATTGAAACAATTGATAGTAGAACATAATAAGGGAATTCTGTAGTAAAGGACTTAAAACAGAGATGTGTTTTAAGATGTATATGTAGGCAAGGAAGGACAGAAGGTAGACACATAGAGATAAAGTGCAGCAGAACTTGCAGATGCAAGAAAAAGGAGGACAATCCATTCAAAGTACAGGTAAGTGGTGGAACAAGATCATGCAGAGATCTTGAAGGTGAGATGATATGTTTTGTTCTGATTTGAATATTGGAGAATGTGTGGTTTTTATATTGATGCACAGGTACCATCATAAGGAGGTGAGAAGATTGCAACAATAGCCTAAGAGCAAGGAGTGCTCAAATGGTTCTAGAGGAAAGAACCAGAGAGATGCTGAAACACTGAGCTCAGAGGAGAGAAGCTTAGTGAAGCATATGTAGCAAGGAGGAGACTTGTTATTGCAGAGATATTGTTGCAGATCACAAAAGCATTTCCACAAAAGGATGTGAGTAGAATTGCAAGGTAATGAAGAAAGTTGGTAAGACTTTCTAACCAAAGGAAGAAGTGTTCAGAACAAAATATTTCATGGTAATTGAAATACAAGAGGACAATTGTGTTCTTGAGAAGGCGCAGATAAGTTGAAGCCTAAAGGAGCAGAGATGAGTGCTCAAAGGGGGTTCCAGAGATAGAGAACCAATTGCTTACCAAAAAACTGAGTGAGGAGAGCTTGGTGAGGTAAGTGGCAACAGGGAAGACTTGCTGATGCAGAGGCTTTAATGCAACTCATAGTAAGTGAGTAAGGAGCTCACAAAGATAGAGAAGAAGATGGATACTGATATCATAGAAGAGGTTCTGAGGAAGACCACAACAGAGGAAAGGTGAAGGAAGAGGATGCCAAGGCAAATGGCAAGAGGATGAGTCAAGAGGAGTTTGACAAAGAGATGGCAGAATTGAAAGAACAACTCAATGTATTGATGATGTTAAACACACATGGACAACAAAGGAATATGAAGGATAAATCATGAGAGTACAATTTTTATTGACAAATGATATACATTTATAGTACATTGTTTGACCGTTGGGTTTCACATCCCAAGGTCAATTGGACTCCTTTTGTCCATTCAGATTCCACACTAACCCATTGAGGATTAGGTGTCCAACATTCCCCCCCTTAATCCGAAGGGTTATGTATGAGTCCAAGAAGAGAGTTGTAATACAAAATGTGCAAAAATGCATGGCAGCACTAGGCTGAATGTGCTCCCTGAAATGTTGG
>APFE030667159.1:0-14600 GCA_000404065.3 Pinus taeda | reverse complement strand
CCCCACAGAATCCCTCTATTGTTATTTTTGTGGCTTTATATTATTATTGTTAGGTCAGCTGGTTTATATTGTGACTCCTTAGACTCCTATATATAGAAAGGAGGTTTTTTCATTTCAATCAGGCAAGAATTGTTAATTTATGTAATGTAAAGGAGGTTACCCCCTCGAAGAGGCTGAATTCTAAGGCGTTGATCTATCTTTTCTATCTTTTCTTGAGCTGGTTTCATAACACTACTCAACACATATTGGCATACCCTGGCACCCTACACAACCTAGCATGCCTTAGAACTTGACATGTGTTGGAAAGCCTTAACACTCTACGACACATCTTAGCACACCCTAGAACTACCTATAATACTTTATCACTTCTTGACTTTCCCTTATATTTCCTAGCATGCCTTACCAATGATTATCATACCTTGTCACTCCCTCCTTAACATCATAACTAGCACTTATGGACACTCCCTTCACACCCTCATATTCATTCACTTTCATTAATTTGCACATGATGCTCACTTATGTTGTTTTGGTATTCCCTCAGAGTCTTGAACATGTATTGGCACTCTATAGCACAACTTTACATTCTTCAACATGCCCTACAAATTCATACCATGCATAACACTCTCTGATGCACATTGGAACTTGGCACATGTTGGTGCTTGGAAGCTCTTAGCATGTTTGGCATGGGTTGAGATTACTTGGTATGCTTCGGAATGGTTTAATATTAAATTTATTTGAGACCAATTTTTGCAATGTAGACGAGAAGAAATACATGAATATTTTGAACTTAGAATTCACTAACACTTGGCACTTGGCACTTATTTGCACCTAGCGTTGGTGTGCCTAGCATGTCCCTCATGGAGAAGATAAATTTATGACTTATTAACCCCATTATGTGTTACTTTCCTTGTAGTTTAACTTTTTCCTCCCTTTTGTTTCCCTAAAGTTCCTTTTAATGCATTGTTAAGCTCTTGCACATCTTGGCATGCCTTACCACATGACACATCTTAGCATCTTTGACATGCCTTCACACTATGTCAGACATTTTAGCATTTCAAGTCACACCTTGGAACTGATGCCCTCACAATTATCCTTACATTTTTCAACCACTTGGGAACCTTACACTCCCTTCAACACCTTGGCACTCCCTAGTTGTCATGACCTCATAGATATCCTTACTTTTTTTGCAACTCGGGAATCTAACTACTCATTAGAAAAGCAATGTTACACCCAACCGAAAGTATCCCTCTCTCTGAAATTTCTTTTTCCACACCTTTTCATACCCATATTATTCTGTCCTATAACTCCTATTCTGAACCTCTCCTAAAACACTTGATCCTTGGGACATCTAGAATTCACTAACACTCCTTGGCACACACTCTTATTCATTTACTTCCAAGAATTGTGACCTAGTTCTTCCGTTGTGTTCCCTTGGCACTCCCTAACACTCCTGAACATGAATTCACATTTTACGTCATGCATTAGCATGCTCTTTCATTCCATGGCTTTCCGTGACACTCCTTACCTATCCCACCCTCAAAACTAACCTTAGGTTTTCTGATAGTTGGGAACCTAATCAAGTCTTGCCTTGACTACAATAGCTTTGCCAATTCCTTGGAACTCGTGAACACTCCTTAGCATGCATTGGAACACCTTAGCTCTTGGCACATCTTGGTATGCTTCCCTGGCACTCTAACATGCCTTGGTATTGCATATAATACCTTGTTACTCCCTCCTTAAAAAAATTGGAACTTGTTGAAACTTCATCTCCATACGTTTGAAACTAGTGTCCCCTGTGCTTCCCTAGAACTTGGCCTTAACACTCCCTACCATGTCTTTGTGCCATACCTTGGCACCTGCAACATCTTGGCATGCCTTAGAATTTGGCTTGTATTGGCATGTTTAACATTCCTTCAAACTATGTAGCATGTCTTAGTACTTTGTGGAATTCCCTCGCGCACCTTGCCTATCCCTAGATTTCATGAACTCATTGATAGCCTTACTTTTTTAATGACTTGGGAACCCAAACAAGTCATAGGAAAAACAATTGTGTGCCCAACCCAAAGTCTCCTTTTGCCTAAAGTTGCTCTGACAAGCCCCTTATTGTAACCATAGGCTCCCCTCCTACAATTCATATTCTAAACTTATCCTAACATACTTTGTCCTTGAGACACCTGGAACTCGTTGACAATCCTTGGAACACACTTTTATTTGTCCACTTACATGCATTTTGACCTAGTTCTCCATTTTGATTCCTTGTCACTCCCTAAAACACCTCGACATGAATTGACAATTTCTGACATGTGTTAGCATGTATTTTCATTCCTTGGAATGCCCTAGCACTCCTTAGTTTCAATGCCCTAATAACTACCCTTAATTTTTTAGGGACTTGGGAACCTAACCAAGTCTTGCATCGACTAAAACAACATGACCAAGTTATAGTTACTACACCTAGACTATGCCTTGTTCACCTAAGAATTGAATATAACTCATCTTATTCCACTCATGTACAATTTCAACTTATCCCACTTAAGAAGTTACAAGTGACCAATTCAAGGGTCATGTCTAACCGTGGCCATAAAACAATTGAGCAACATAGTTTACATCTTGACATGCCATAACACTTGGCACATCTAACAATCCCTTGGTACTATGTTGCATGTGTTACCACTGCCTGCATTCCTTTGCATGCTTTGGCACTTTCTAGCACACCCTACCACTCCCTAACATGACCTGACACTCTAGCATGGCTTGGAACTTCCTAGCATATATCCTTGTCACTCCCTCCTTAACACACCTGAAACTCACTAATACTCCCTATCACACACTCTCGTTCAACCTTTGCTTCTATTCAGTTTGAAATAGTTCTCTCTTGTGTTTCCATGGCACTCCCTGACACTCCCTGGCACACATTACACACCCTGATACCTGGGAAATCTTGGCATGTCACCTTGGCACTCTAGGATTACCTGGAACTACCTAGCATACCTTGTCACTCCCTCTTTAACACAACTACAATTCATGGACACTCCATATCACACACTCGAATTCATTCATTTCCATGCATTTGAAACTAGTGCTCCCTTGTTCTTCTGCAACACTCCCTAAAACTCCCTAACGTGCATTGGCACACCCTATCACCTAGCACATCTTGGCATGTTTCCATAGAATCTAGCATACCTTACCACTTCATAGAATATGTTGTCACTCCCTCCTTAGAACACCTAGAACTCACTGACACTTCTCGTCACAAAATATTATTCATTCATTTCCATACATTATTTTGACCTAGTGCTCCCTTGTGTTTCCATGGCACTTTGTAACACTTCCTAGCACGCGTTGACAAACCTTAGAACCTAGCACATCTTGGAAACATGCTTCCTGACACCATAGCATTCCCTAACACTACCTAACATAGCATGTCACTCCCTCCTTAACACACCTGAAACTCACTAAAAATCCCTGTCACATATTCTTATTCATCCATTTCCATGCTTTTTGGCTTAGTGCTCCCTTATGTTTCCCTCGCACTCACTAATACTCCTTAGCACACATTGGCACACCTTGTCATTTGGTACATCTCGACATGGTTCCCAATAACTCTAAAATGCATTGGCACTGCCTATCATACCTTATCACTCCCTCCTTAGGATACTTAGAACTTGGTAACACTCCCTATTACACACACTTGTTCATTCATTTCCAAGCAATTAAATCTAGTGCTCTGTTGTGTTTCTTGGAACTCCCTAACACTCCTTAAAATGAATTGGCACCACACCCTAAGAACTAGCACATCTTGGAATGCCTTATCACTTGGCATGTATTAGCTTGCCTAACATGTGTTGGAACTATCTAGCATCTGTTAGAAATTCTTGGCAATTCTTGGCTATAGCATTGATGAATCAATTCTCATAATAGTGCATGTAATTGAGGAAGAGATAATTGAGGAGGAGAAGATTGTGTGGATAGTATAATTCTAGAGTATCCTTCAATGTCTATAGGTATAATTTTTTTTTATTTTGCAATTCTAGATAATAATTTTTTATCCAATAGAATTAAGTGAAAGGATAGTTTTAACATGATATTTTGATTCTATTTCTTCAATATATTCAAAGATATTCTCTTTTTTTCTGCATTATCTACTATTGACAAGTCTTTTTATTTGAAATTGAGTATATATATATATTCATATTCGACCATGTGTTTCAATGATTAAAATTTCATCTAGAGCTATTTTCATCTCTCCCTTATTCCAACATAATGGAAATTTCATATAATGTTTTCATTTATATTTTGTATTTGGTTCATCAAATCTTTTGAGATATCCCATGGAGCCTTGAATGCTAATATTATTGACTTCCTTTTTTTGTGTTATTGTTGGCATAGACAAAGGTCTTATCCTATTTAATTTTCTAACTCCATTAATTCATTTTCAATAGTAAGGGCCATCATTATACATCCATAATTCCAATATTTTTTTGGGCTTATGTGGAAGAAGGAACATTTCTAGTAATAAGATTGCTACTAAATGCATTGTTATAAAGGCAAGGACTAATATGTGACACCTCATTTTCAAATAATAGTTCAAAGTATTAGGATAAACGTATTTTATTTGAATAACATCTCTGCAATGTGAGATGTTTATTAACCCTATTAGATATTAGTTCTCTAATAAATGAACAACAATTTTCTTAGACCAATTCCCATGTTTCTATTGGGTTGTGTTATATTATTTCCACGTAGTTAACAAGGGGTTTGAAGGGCACCCATAACCCCACATTATGTTAGGTTGGGCGGACACACCTATGGTTTTGTGCACGATTTTCGCACATGTTTTTTGGACACAATAGTTTTTGGTCCATGGTACTGGACGCAATGGTTTTTGGTCCATGGTATTGGATGTGATGGTTTTCGGTCCATGGTATTGGATGCTTCGGCATGTATAAATATGTATTGTAACGTTCAAAGGAACATAATGAAAAATCAAGCTAGTAGTCCCAGTTTTGGGATCCAGGGAAAAATATTTGTGTATATGTGTTTTCTGTGTTCTACTCTCGTATTATTTATTTTCTGTGTTTTATAATTCATATGCAGGTAATTTCTGTATGATCTTAAAACCTACAATTTCTTTTTGTGATATTAAAATAAAATTGATGAAAAGGATTGTTCCCTTATTTTTTTCTGTTTTGCAATATGTGCATATTAAGATAACACTAATCAAAAGGGTCATTCCCTTATTTATTCTCTATGTTGCATTACGTGCTATATATATTCATGAGGGTTACATAAAATATCATGAATATTCTCTCATTTTTTGTGAAGAATAAAATCTAAGATGTATTTTTTAAAAGCTTAAATTGACCACACAGTTTCAAAAAAAAGGGGACCTTTTATAGGAGTTCAAATTACGTTTCGGTTGTGCAAGATTAAGGATAATTGTAAGAGGTTCCTTAATATAAACATGTCTAGAGTAACCCTGAATATGGACATATGTGGTATAAAATGAAGATAGTGTAAAAGAGACTATCCATGTGAATTTATGTCATGATTGGAATTATATTTTTATACTTAAAAGTGAAATTTAAGAAGCATTACATTGATTTAGTGTGAAATATATTCATATACCTTGTAAGTAACGTTTAAGAAGCATTTTCAAAATTTTATTATATGGCACTGTTATATTTTTCCAAAACATATCACGACGGAGAATACTAACCCCTATTTGTTTAACCCACACATTTCCCTAAATGCTATAATGCTCAAATTCACCATTTCCTTAATGTTTTTAACCTTACTTATGCCAATGAATGTAATCTTATAAATAATTAATATTTTTAATATTTATTTACAACCATGCTACTAAATTTCAAAAAGATTTTGTTTTGTTACAAACAAAAATCTAGGGAAGTGAAAAAGGACCATGCTTATGTTTGTAGTATTTCTTTTAGTATTCTTGCTTCAAGAAGAAACTATATTTAATTCTATATATTCAACCTTTTCCAATTTTTCATTTCTCTAGATTTCTTCCCTACAATTAGTCTTCATTAGTTACATATTTGGATATCACATGATTTGTTTTAATTACATCGCTCAATACTATATAATCCTATAAAAAAATATATTTTATTAAGCTGTGAATAATAAATGAATCTATTACACTATATTTTACATTATTAATGAGTTATAAAATATTGGGCATGGATATTTGATTTATATCATTTAATACATACACACCTCATTTAAGTTAAAAGTTGAACTATCTTTGTGACTTGCAAACTTACCTTCTCTGTTCAACTCTTTTTACGCTTAGGGTCAGGAGTTTATAGCCATTATTGATTTCTGCTAGTTACTATATATCTCCCATTAATAATAGTATGATATCCATCATAGCCAAGATTTAATACATGTATATTCACGGAAAAAAACTTTCAGTATTAATCTTCAAATAACATTCATTAGGTATGCATAAATTGTGTACGTGTATATGTCATTTTCCCCTTTCTTTCAAATATTTGAGCATCTTAACATATTTTCTCGACATATATTTTCTTGATAATGTTATGATGGAGAAGGGCTTAAGAACTTCTAACTCTACTTTATAAATATTTTTTAATTCATAGAATTTTATATAAGGACTTTCATATTTATATATTGAACTATTTCATTATTTCCTTTGCAATAATGACATGCTTGGACAATTCCTTAATCATGTTTTTAATTCCATCGATATATATGGTTTGCAAAAGTGAAAATCCAACATTTTCTAAATATGCATTGATATAGGTTGTTTTAATCTAATGACTCTTCATTAATTACATATTCTATTATTTGGATATCATAACATCAATTTAAATAGTGTGGTTTCAACTTGCATGATACCATAAAAGCTTATATTTCATCAAGCCATAAACTATAATTTAAGCACGTTCACTCTATTTCACATTTTTTATGATTTGGTAAAGTTTAGACATGCATATTTTATATATCTCTTTTAATACATATATAATGACTTTATGCTAAGAATTACAACATATTTTTAATCTCCATTAATTCTAAATCGTATATGGGCTGCATAATAAATTGTATGAATTGTTTCCTATCTCTATTCAATATCCCATATTATCCGTTCTAACTTATGTTTAAGAAAATTATAACTAAATTAGGAAACTTCTAGTATTCTCTTCACTAGTTTTGGCACTAGGCTTCACCATGTCCTCATAAAAGGTGTATATATATCTATAACTTTTTTCTCTTTCAATAGTTTCAACATCTAGTTAAAACATGATAGTTAAAACATGATATAAAGAACTCACCTTTATCTCTTGTTCCAAATATTTCTTGCTTCAAAGGATTTTGGTTTAGAATTTCGAGGTTCAAAGTTGATGTATTTACATAGTCCCGTAATCATTTTCTAATTTTATCAATACACATCATAATGAAATGACAATGAATTTATCTCCATTCCGTACTCTTATGATGTTTGATGGATGATTTTCATTTTTTATTAATCTATTTCTCTCTTTCTAATGACAATGATCAAAACTATGCTTGTTACATTCATGGTGAACTTAGCACATTTGTTGAAATACTCACAAAAATAACTCTTAAGTCCCACAATATGGTGTTCATTTTAATATGGGGAACCAAAATGATATACATCAGAAAACAAATCTAATATAAATAATAGTAATAAGAGAATGTGTTTGGGAAAATATCTTTCTAATATTTTTGGCATACATTTTTTTATATCAATTGATGTTATGATAAGGGTGAAACCTTCATGATAACATCAATCTAAAATCACAATAATTTTCTTGTCCTTTCTCATGCAACATAAATGGTTACTTCAAATATAGCTTCCAACCCAGTTGGTGATGGTACATGTTGATATATGATAATAACTTATTTACCACATACTATTATTTACCTAAATCTAGAAATGTTCCAATAATTTTTGGTTCGACACACAAGGTATTTGAACAACGAGGTATGCTCAATTATATCTAAATTTTGTTTGTAATAAAATCATTGCTTGGACTATCTACTCAATAAGGAAATAAATTCACATTCGAAGAATATTTATGAAAGATGTCTTTGAAATAGCTCAATGTCACATAGTTTTAGGATTAATCATTTCATCTCATATTTCATAGCCTTTATGGTCTACAAATACTTCGGTGATATTTTGAATACATTCTCAATTACATCTGCATCCCTATATTTCATTTTGTTCTTATTCAATGTAGTAAACATATGGTTTTAGTTGGAATAATATATTAGTGACAAGCCTATATAGAAACTTGAACCTTACTATTAACACTCTCATTAAATTTGAAATTTATTGATATATATTTTTGGCACTATAAAAAATTCACTAAAATTTATTAAAAGATAAACTAAACAATAAATGTATAATCACTAACATAAGTACTCCAATTAATCTATTATGATACACGTAAAATTATCATTAATATAGTTTTGAGAATTACAATTATTATTCTAAAAGCATGGATATAAAATAATTATTATTAAAATAACATCTCCTTGACTAAGATCTCATCTTCCAAGGGTGTAAGGAAACAGAAATGAGGTAAGGAAATAGAAAGAAGGTTAATGACCCAAGACCATGAGGCATATGTCACCTTGTAGACCACTAACGGGTCACTCTAGGAGTAGTTTTCCTTAAACAATAGTAATGAGTTAGACTACATTCATGGCTAGCAACCAAAAACGATTATTGTCACTAATAATGATAGTTTTTTTTATTATTATACAAATTTATATCTTTATTGATTACTAGTTATTTTTATATTACATTGGATATAATTGCTAGTTGCTTTAATATAATTATTATTTTTACGCATAGTCTAATTTATAATGGAAATGGATTTTTTCATGATAATTTTTTTGGTAAATTTTAATTTTAACCAAATTCGAGCAGAGGATTTTAAAAACTTGAGTTTAAGTTGCTTAATTTCTAGAATTTGAGTGCCCCAAGGTTTTCTAGTGGGTTGAATTCATTTACGCATTAAAAAATGTATTTTAGACAACAAAAAATCTGTCTTTCATGAAATTGTATTTTCATATTTCGAAAATGTATTGACCACAACAAAAAATCAGTCTTTCTTGAAATTGTATCATCAAATTTAAAAAATCTATTTTAGACAACAAAAAATCATAGTCTTTCTCCAAATTTTATCTCCAGATTCTGATGAAAAAAATATTTCATTTATAAATTAGACTACTCCTTATTTATATATTTAAATACTTTTTTAATTTATAGATTTTATTATATTTCTTCAAAATATTTCTATTCAATATTCCTACATTGCTTAGTGATTTTTATCACTAACTTTATATGGATAACTAGTTTAAATGTTAATGATATTTTAGGTTAGCACATTAAATACTTACCTCATTTTTCCGACTAGCTTTATATGGATAACTAGTTCAAATGTTAATGATATTTTAGGTTAGCACATTAAATACTTACCTCAATGTTTTCAACAAAATATTTGGTATTATATTTCCTAAAAATATTATGAAGGATTGAAAAAATGAGTTGACATTGGTTTGTAGTTAAAACAATTATTGATTAATATAAGGTTGAATGTTTCTACCTAGCAGTCATAATGATGCACACATTCATCCCAACAAATAGTTGAATTGTCATCCCAACAAATAGTAGTGTGCCATTTTGGTCTGCCTCACTCCAATTAAAAATTAACACATAGATTTGAAATTACATCAACAAATCAATTAGTAGTCATGTGGAATTGGGAAGATGTATTAACCTCCAGTAGTTGGCTTTATTGCATAATCTCATCCCTAGCTGACTACTATTCTTAGACATTATTTATGAGATTTAAAGACACAAACATCTAAATCTCTTTATAAATAGCTTCAACAGTTTTGTCCCTTCAACCTTCAACCAACTACCAAAGTTGCAAGTCTTAAATATTTTATCTAAACAATTCCATCCTTTATAGGAAATCTTCTGAATCTTTTACAATTTAACATAACCTACAATTTTGTCACTCGATCCATTCCTTTTGGGCTACAAAATATAAAGAACCTATAACATCTATGGCTAGTGGGTTGCAACCTCATGGGAGAAATTCCTTAGATGTTGTTGCATCAGGTAATGATTCTAATTCTTACATACACTTCTATCATTTAATATATTCTAACAAAATATGTAGCACAATATGTTTACTCCAATTTTAGAGAGGGGCACTATAGAATAACCCTTTCCATTTTTACAATAGTAGGGATATCAATATATGTCTCCATTACCTCCTCATCATCCTGAGAATAACATAGCTTCTATTCTATCTTTCTTGGTTTATGCATTTTTGAATGAGGTAATTTGTATTTTTGGCTATTGTTGTGAGTTGATATCTTCCACTACTCTAATTATATTTTTAAGTAAGATAAAAAAAACTTTCCACAATTGAATGTTGAGACATAGATTTAAAAAATTAATTCCAAGCAAATAACATAAAACAAATCCTCAACACAACTACTTTAGTGAATATGTTAGGTATTTCTAGATAAACTACAAGTGCAGTTGGAACTTAACCATCCTACTTCCCAGGATAATTCAGATTTCTACTTGGAAACATGACAAAGCTAATGATAATCACAATGTGTACCTTGTGAAAGACATCAGTTTTGGTATTTTTGTAGAATCCAATCAAAATTTCAATACATATAATTAAATTTAGAAAAACATATCTATACTTTGTTAATTTGAGTGCATCGAGGCATAAAATGGAAAAAATCATATTGTTTTATAAATATGAGATAAATAAAATTATGGTTGTGAAAGCATAATCATAATAGCTTAAATGGGCTTCACACAACAATATTAAGGCCTCAAGTGATCTACAAAATATAGTCCATTATAATATCATCTAATGGTAGAATTATGAGTACTCAACAATATCATTACCATAGATTGGCTCCCTTAAAATGGTCTTTTGGTCAATGTCAATAGTCAAGATATCATCTACATAATACTCAACATGATTCACCTTTACCTTCGCTATGCTAAGCCACTTTAAGTATATATAAGTTATATTTAATGTGATAAATACTAAAATCTATGTGTGTTATGTGTTCTTAGGAGTTACAATCTCATTATCTTAGACTCTACTAGTGTGTATAGTTTTTAGAATTCATTGTATTAAAGATCATAGTGCACTATCGTTTACCTAATTTTATAGTTAGTATCTTAAGGATTACAAAGTCATAAGTGTCATTTTTTGTTAATGGTAATAGTGGTTAGAGGTAGCATTGTGGCATGGTTTGTAATTCTCTAAAAGTACTAGTGATCACAATAAATTAGGGTTTATATGGGTTGTGGGACACCTTCATGATGACTTTTGGTTAAGGAGACATATTGTATTACATATTATAGTTGTCATAGTGGTAAAAGGTTACATTAAAGAAAGGAAATAATTATTGGGAGTTAATATATGGTGCAATGAATAGGAATATCCAATAATAAATTTATTATAATTAGTGAATTCAAAGATAGATATATTAATATATGTATTTTAAAATCAAAATATTATTGGAAAACTAAGTGGGTGTTTCCATATGATTGCCCTCATTGTTGTAATACCACAACTATTGGATTGTAGCTAAACAATCCCTGAAAGATTTAGTAACTAAGGTTTTCCAAAGGGTTAGGTAAATAATGTATGTATATAATGTATCATTCAAACTTTTCTAATCTAAAAGTATTTATAAAAATATGAATTAATAATTTCTTTTATTAATTAACAAAATTATTAATGCATATGACTTTTTTGTATTTATTAGAGAATAATATCATTAATGCATATAAATTCTAATAGAGATTTTTTCTATTAAAAAAACTATCTTTAAATGTTATTTTCGTAATTTTACTGTATAGCAAAAAAACACTAATTATAATTACACTTGTTGCTTATTCATTTTCATGATTAGAGAGGTCATTGAAATGTTGTGTAGATAAAGGACATCCATGGTTTGGGTCGTTTATATAGAGATTTAGCTTTTAAAATCACACTTTAACTTTGTGCATTTTTCTGCACTTTCAAGAAATTAATTCATGTTTTTTTTTAACTGTGTACTTTCATGAAGCCAATTTACCTTTCTTTATTTTATTGTTACCATTAAAGGTAATTATTTTTTTTTTTTAATAAATTTCACCAATATATTTCGATCGTTTTTAATTTTTTTTGGTGAGAATCATTTTTGTTTTTTTTTTTAACTTAACTGTTTTTTTAATTTTTGGAGCAAAGAATGCAATTGGGATTTTGCTTTCTAAATTTGGTTGTTGACATTTTGTCTTTCAAAAATTTAATTAGTATTTCTTAAATTCAAGAGTTGGATTTAGTTTAGAGCTAACAGAAATTCAAGAATGTAAATTTTTGTTTTCTAAATATAGTTGTTTTCTTTTTGCTTTTCTGAGCTTTCAAAAATATAATTAATATTTCTTAAATTTAATCATTAGATGTGTTTAATACTTGTATTTAAGAGTTGACCGTTGTTATTTTTTTCCTTTTCTAAACTTTCATGAATGTGATGCAATGGTGAAGATTAACAAGACAATTTTCAAATTGGAATGTTCACAACTAATTTTAGAAAGCCTATATGGTAAATTTCTCATACCACAGTTCCAAAAATAGTCCCCAACAAAAACATTATGTAAACATCACATGAAAAACTCTATAAATATTAAATGGCTACCTAAAACCTTCTTTCAAAACCTTGTGGATGCAGTCTTACTCTTAGGAAAAAAGAAGATTTTTAAATTTGAAATATTAAGAAAAACCAGTCACATACCACAATTTGATATGAACCTGAGGTGCCTTCCAAGTATTGTAACAGCGAGTTAAAACATTTATATCACACGTTCTGGGAATATTATTTATCGAGTAAAAAGCCATGTTGGAATCATGGTAGAAACTTGGGAGTTATTAAACCGTGGAAAAGAATTTAAACGCACATGCATAAGTAGTGGGTATTTGTGTGACAGGTAATGCGAGTAAGTAATGGGTATTTGTGTACGAGATTTGTAAGTAGTGGGTATTTGTGTGACAGGTAATGCGAGTAGTGGGCGCTTGGAGTTCATCGAACGTTCAAACAAATTCATGCCAAGTAGTTCATCGAATGTTGAAACGAATTTTTCCAAGTAGTAGGCGCTTATAATTTGTTATCATCTCTGACAAGAAAGCGGCATATTCCATTCCAACAATGCCCGATGAATAGAAAGGAATAATCTTTTAAATTTAACCTTCGAATTTTTACTTTGCTTTCTTTAAAATTTAAAGGTAAATTATTTTGGTTTGTATTGTTTTAATTTAACGAGTGGGCTTTTTTGAATTAATGTAATTTATATTATGTTTTTAATTCTAAATTTAACTTTTAATTCTAAATTTAACTTTTAAGTTATATTATGTTTTTAAATTTAAGTTATTTTTTGCGTTAATTTAGGTAACCTCTTGATTTTATGGGCTGTCTTCTTGAATTCGAGCTGTTCCCTCCATAGCCGTTTTCTCACAATCACAAATTTATGCATTGTTTTAAATTTAAGTGTCACATATATGTTGTATTTTCTAAATTTAGGTAATTTTTTTCTTTTACGGGCTGTCTTCTTGAATTCTAGACGTTGAATTCTAGACGTTCCCTTCATAGCCGTTTTTTTACAATCTCAATCTCACCCAGCCAATATGTGATGATTTCGAAACTATGCTCATGCCCAATTGTTCTCGGATAGTGTTTTCATTGGGAGACCGTGAGACTAAATATATGAAGATCTTGTGTTCCATCTGTATCTTTGACGGGGGAGCGTCAGACTGAATATCTTTGAAGTTCGTTTGTTTGATCTGTATCTCTGTTGAGAGAGAGTCAGATTGAATATATGAAGATCATGTGTTAGATCCACGGTCAACGCCCCTGTCACTTCATAACTCTACTTCCAATGAGGCTTGAGGTAAGCAGCCATTTCTGTCAATTCAAATTATGTTAACATTCCATGACTCTTCTTCTTGGAACTTTGTTTATAATATTTTTCTGCAATTATGGATATTGTTTATTTTGTTTACACATTTGAAGGCAGGCCTCTGAAGATCGTCTGTTCGATCTGTATCTTTGTCGTCTTTCTCTAGAAAGATTCAAACTGAATATACGAATATCATGTGTTTGATCCATGCTCAACGCCCTTGTCACTTCATAACTCTACTTCCAATCAGCCTTCAGTTAAGTAGCCATTTCTGTCAATTCAAATTAGCTTAATATTCCATGCCTCTTCTTCGATCTTCGTTTATAAGTTTTTTCTGCAACTATGGATATCGTTTATTTTGTTTGCATATTTGAAGCCACGACTATTCTTCGAGCCTTGCTTAAAAGTATGGTTTATAAAAACATTTTACAACTATGGATAGATTAAAATTAGCTTAATATTCCATGCCTCTTCTTCGATCTTCGTTTATAAATTTTTTCTGCAACTATGGATATCGTTTATTTTGTTTGCATATTTGAAGCCACGAATCTTCTTCGATCCTTGCTTTAAAGTATGGTTTATAAAAACATTTTACAACTATGGA
>APFE030667157.1:4637-35244 GCA_000404065.3 Pinus taeda | reverse complement strand
ATGGACATACATTTCATCATTCACAGACAATTTAATAAGAGCTAAGGCTTTAGCATTCTTGATTTCCCATTTTGCCAGTGCATATGCATCTGCGGGTTTATTCTGCTTAACATCTCCATCACATATTCCCTGCCATAATTCATTATAAATGAGTGTGCTTTCAATGAGTCGATGCCATGTTTTATAAGATTTGGTGCCTTCAAGTTTGTCGGAATCAGAAAACAAATTAATCAACTTAGACATTTTAGCGTTGAAGCGTCGCACCAAGAATCAGAACAGAAAGGAAAAGATAGTCAACACAACACACCACGCAAAAAAAACGATCTATCGGGGCTTGGCCTTGACCCTCGAATAGTCGTCAAAACAGGAGAAAATTGATTGAGCTTTGCACTTGGCTCTAGTCAATTTCTCAAATTTTTACAAGGAAACTTTCAAAATTTGATTTTTACAATGGTGCTTTTGCACAATCTGCTAAAAAAAAGTTACCCCTCCTCAAAGTAAAATTACTTTGAGTTACAATGCCACACTTATCTCTTCAAAAAACAAATTACAAAAAAATATCTCCTTATTACTCCAAAAATTTACAAATCCCCTTATTACTCTACAAACTATAAACTCCAAAATTAAAAAATCACGAGATTTCTCCAAAATACAATATACCTTATCCCTCCAAATAGTTACAAAATAAAAAATATTCTCACAAAAATTAACAACAATGGAAAAACCTTATCACTCCATTAATATTTAAAAATAAAAAAATATTTTTTTATTGGAGGCACGCGGACTTGTTGCTGGCAGGCTGGCTCATGCTAACTTGTTGTTGGCAGGTTGGCTTATGTTGATTCACACTGGCTTCCGCTAGTTTTACTGGCTTTAACTGGCTTGGTTTGCTTCGGCTTTTTTATTCCCAATCCAATTAATATTCAATGGTCCCACCATTACAATTTTGTTCACACGCTTCTGCAAATGGGTTGCAGATTGGTTATAAGACTTCTACAGATTTTATTTTCAGCTGCATACATTCTTACTCTGAAAAAATACCGGATTTTAATTCCAGCTGCATACTTTGTCACTCTGAAAAATAACGGATTTTAATTCCAGCATTTTCACTCACACTTGCAGCTGCCAGCCTTACAAAATCGATGCCAGAAATGTGTTAAGATCACCGCCTTAAGAGTAACTGAGCTTGTCTTTAACCAAGCTCTTTATGCTGTAATGAACCTAGCACATTTGAACTCAGAGCTTATTTACTTTTAATATGTTAGTAAGGGCTACAATTGGATGAATAATGGGCAGCAACAAATAAATGTTATTGAATTTGTTGCAGTAAACTTTAATGTAAACGGTGATGAAGACGAGTATTGCACATTAGAACTCAACTAAGTCTCCTCCACAAAAACTTTAACCGAACTGAAAACCATAATCGGAAAGAAATGAATCGGGCGTTTTACTCTTTCAAGAAGCACGTGCAAAACTCTCTTTCTGAAAAACTCACTTCCTGATTTTCAACTCTGAGTATATAGGCTTTATAATGTTATCTTTCCGAAAAGTTGTCCCGTTGACCTATTTCTCATTCCTGTTTTCATGCACACTGGTTTGTAGACCTTCAAGCAACATAATTATTTGCACAATTTGTTCAAGCAACTTTCGATGCACTGTCAGTGGAGAAAATAAAAGGTTCCAGAATTGTTGTCTCTGGTGATGGCCGCTACTTTTCGGAAGAGGCTATTCACTATTTAGATAATAATAAAAATGACAGAGGTAATTTTTTTATAATAAAAAAATGAATTTTAGATTTTAAAAAATCTAAAATCAATGATAAAATTTATTTTCCTTTTAAGCAAAACTGTACAATTTCCATACCAATGATTTTCTGGCCAACTGAATGGAGTTTTCCAGGACTTTGTTGAGTTGGAAGATCCTCCTCACATCCACTGCAACATTACTGGAGCTCTGATACCACAATAATGGCAGAAGTGTCCTCAGACACATAATTTTATTAATCAGAAAAAATAATTACATAATTGATTTTGCAAGAGTTTACACCTGAACAACACAAACACTCTTGCAATGAGCTATTTATAAGCTCCATGTCCTAACTACCTCTAATTATGGATCACTTATTAAATAACAAGTGTCCATTTACAATAAATGCTATTCAAACCAACTAGCTAACTAATCTCCTAAAATAGAGCCTAAGATACTACACATTTGGAGAGTCATATCTTGTTACAACAATATACTAATTCTAATTGTCTCCATTAAATAATTAATCATTCTAGAATAATAATTATTAATTTAATTTCTTAAATTAATAATTATTTTATTTCAATTTTATAACCTATGATAATAAATTATTTTTGGATCATCTAACAGATGCAAACATTGCAAGACATTCAAATCACTTGTACTCCACCCATCTCCATACTATGTGATAATACAAGTGAAATTAGTATTTCAAAGAATCCTGTCATGCATTCCAAGACCAAGCACATACCTATTAAATATCATTTTCTCTGGGAACAAGTGCTTGAACAAAAGGTCAAATTGGAGTATGTTCCTTCCAAAGAATAGGTTGCTGATATATTCACCAAACCACTACCCAGAGAGACATTTGAATACCTCAGACAGAAGCTGGGAGTAGTTGATTCATCTTCTTTCCATTAAGTCTTATGTGTTTCAAAGAAAAGTGGGTGTACGTGAGTTTCATGAAGCGTATCCACGTACATACGCCAGTTTCAGTGGATACAATCGCGTATATGTTGGTTTGAAGAATATCAGTGGGACAGACTCAGGATGAAAAGAGTCTGATATGGGTCTGACAGTGATCATCTGACACAGGTTTGGGGGGAGCATATACTTCTAATAATACATTGTTGGCATATCGTAGAAGTTTTTGGTACAATTTCACAGCTATTTTTTGTTCAGATGGAACAGGTGTAGAGGGAGATCATGGTTGCTGATGGTGATTGACAGATGTTGCTGATGATAGTTGCTGATAGCTATCTCATTTTAGATATTTTGTCTTTATTTCATGTATATCTTTTACTATCAAGGTCATGTAACGACCTATTTTTTTTCCCCACTCTGCCTGGGATGGATGACGTATTGTTCTTATCTTGTATAAAATTTTGATGTACGCCCACTTGGTTGGGTGGATGAGTCAATCTTGGTATATCCCCACTTGGTTGGGAGATGGATTTATGTACGAGTCGTTGGTGATAGGAAGGTCATTTATAATGTATAGAGTCTTGTTCTTCTTGTAGAACATCTTGTTGCAGACCTTGCTTACAGTCAGGGGGAGCATGAACAACACACTTCAACATATCAAAGAATTCAGAATGTACTCAGGGGGAGCATAATCCTTTGTCCTTGATGACAAAGGGGGAGAGTGACAGTGACTTGGGGTTGCCATCAAGTCCAAAGGGGGAGATTGTTGGCATTATGACATAGGTTTGGCGCAATGACACAAATGTTGTCCTTGATGGCAACTTGCTCAGATGAAAGATCATAGTTCAGGCTCACAAAATGAAAGAAAAAGAGGTATACGTAGGTTCCCCTTCACCAAGCCACGTATACATGCGGGTTTGTAGACCAAAAGGCGCATATGCATATACATGCACTTTCACGCAAGGAAAAGCGCGTACATGTTGGAAAACTTGGTTTTGGTCCTTTGGTCCCTGGTATTTTGACCCGTGGTATTGATCCAAGGTAACTTGACCGAAATGTTGACCCCAGGTATTTGGTCCAAGGTATTGCTTCTAAGTGGTTTTGGACCGTGGTATTGAGTAAGGCCTAAGACTATAAAAGGAGGAGGAGATCATTAGGCAAAGGCACACAAGCATTGAATATCTAATGAAGAGCAAGATCTAGAATACTGGTGATTTGGTTATGGTGCATAACTAGATCTAAATCAAGGAGGAACCTGAGTGCTAGAAGAAGGATAAGTTCTATTGATGGGTCAAGATCTTAAGGCTTGAAGAGAAGTATATTTGTGTGATTTTGATCTTTTATATTTGGCACATGTCTTAATTTGTAAATCTGATGATCTGTGTATAACTGATGTCTGAATAGTTGAAAAGGGTAAATCATATTTTACAGATTTGTACGTAGGTTCAGTATAGCAAGGTCGCATATACATGTTGGTTCGGCAATTAAAAACAACGTATACACATGTTTGACTTCATATAGCAGCGTATGCACACAGGTTCTACATATTGAAGTAGTGTACATCTCATAAAATATGTTTTAGCTACTTCTGTTTACTGTTGCAGTGTTCTAGGTTTTGGTTGGGTTCTGGTATTGTTACTGTATTCTAGTTACATCATTCAGATAAGTGATTATTTGATTCAGTTTTGGTTAGTGTAAGGGATATTGATTGATGCAGATATATTTTGATGTTTGATTGATGCTATTGATGGATCTAGTCTGAAAATTTATGAAACGTGGTCCCTGGAAGAAAAGAGAAGGTTGTAGCTTTCTGTAGGTCAGCACCTATGTACTAGTACATCAGCTAGTACAAGAGCTAAGGGGGTTGTAGCTCCCTTCCAGGAGAAGCTAGAGAACGAGAGAATGTTGTAGTCTTCTGCAGGTAGAAGCCTGTGTACTAGTATAAGACTGCACCAATACAAAAATATTGTAAAAATTTTCTTATTAAAAGAAGATAGAGACGAATTGCAGTAGGTGGTTTTCACCCACATTGGGTTTCCACCTTATATCTTATGTTCTTGTTTATAATTGTCTGCTCTATTTTTCTTGTACCTGTTACTGCTTATATGGTTCTAATACATAGATTAAAGATCAACTGACTATATTATAAGTTTACAAGGTGTACGCTGGTTGCTCTAAACATAGTTGCGTATATACGCAAGTTGCATTAACCGAAGTAGCGTATATAAATCTGTTTATGGAAATGAAATATTATTAAATTGATAATACTGATTCACCCCCCCCTCTTAGTATTATTTCAAACAATGAGGAAGGATGCAAATGGAGCACCAGATAGTTTCAGAACCTTTATTGAAAAAATTAAGATCAAAAGACTGAAGAAGCAATGTCTTAATAATGTTGAACTTGATCCAACTCTTACTCATTTCATTTGGAATAAGCTTGACACTATTCAATATCAAGTAATACAAGGTGAGTGTGCAGAAATTGCTAAACTCATACCTAAAAGGTATTATGCCCTAGTTATTGCAGATATTCCCCATGGTTTCAATATCCCAAACATTGACTATGATAGTGACCCTTATACTTATCAAGCTCTTAGTAAAGTGGTTGCGAGATTTCTAAAAAGTCACATCATCACCATTATGGAGATTTGTGACATTTCATTCAAACACACAATTGACATTGTTATTGTCAAGCTTCAAGGGGAAAACAAACTCAAGGATGCAGCTTACATGGTAAGACATTGAAAATGTATATTTGATTAATGTTAAAAAATTCATTTATGTACAAGTTAATTGAACTTTTACTATTTCAAGTTACAGGCAAAAGTCAAATCTTCTTAACTGTGAAGATTAACCATTTATAAATGATTGTGAGTCTATGAATTTTAATCGGGTAGATGGAAAGAGTCATAGCCAAGTACTGGCTTATGATGTTGTTGTGAGAAAACTAACATATGAAGGCAAATAAGCAAAAGGAGAGATAGTTAACATTTATCAAAAACCATAGTTATTGATTAACTATCTTATAGACATATGTTCAAATGAAGGATATTGGGTTCTGGATTTATTTTCTGGCTCAGGGAAGTTTTATTATATGGAATTGAATTTCAATATCTTCTTTCTTAATTTATATGTCATTGTACTAATTTAATTCATTATTTATTCTGTGCTTGATAATTAGGTACAACACTAGCATGTTGCCTTCAAAAAGGAAGAAATTGCATTTCCATTGGAAAAAATCCAATACAGTGCAATTTTATTCAGCAAAGAATTAATGCTCTTCAATTTCTTCTAGATGTAATGCAAGAAATTGGGTTGAAGAAAGGGGACTTTAGTGAATCACGTGTAGCAAAAAAGGAAAAGGAACCTCAACCACCATTACATGGAATGATTGGAAAGGCATACATTGGGAGATTCGTAGACATCAAAGATCCGTTAGAAGAGGAAAATGAGCAAAATGAAGCAGAAAGTATTTTGGAAGAAGACAATGATGAAACTATAGAGGATGAAGAGTTTGGATTACGTGATATTGTTGATTAAATTTAAGTTATGCTTGGAAATCAAGCTCATTTTTTGTAACTATTAATTAGTTATACTTGTAATTTTTTCACTTTGACATTTTATTTTTTTATTTTTCCAAGGAAAAAATCAAACTTTTTATTGTGATTTACAAAAAGTTACATTGTATATGCTTTTAGGCATTCAGTTGACTGTATGATTTTGCAATCATAGATTTTACTGAGATGGTATTTGTAGGTCTTCTCCTTCTACCATCTCACTTTGTCTGGCATCATATCACTGATCTTTTTTAAAAACATGGGCCTCCTTAGAGAGGAAAACAACCCTGTTAGATCAGCTATCTGAGAAAAAACATCATCATATGTCCCACAAATAAAAAGAAACACATACCAATGAGACTGAGTCATTCTCGAGTCTCCTTAGAAAAGAAAACAACCCAAACAGGAATGAATAAACTGAAAGTTTTATGAGAGTTAATAAGTTGGTATGGTAATGTTATAGAGTAAGTTGTCTACTGTTTTACAAGCGAATAAAAACATTAAAAAAAAAAAGAAATTGCCTGAAAATAGGTTCTGATCAGAGTAAAGTATGGATTTTTAAACTTATGGTGGAAGATACGACGCATGGATCTCATCCATATCAAATTCCTCTAGCCTCCAACTGCCCAGATCTTATTGCAAACCTGCTTTAGAAAGCTGGTCTACTGTATCATTGCGTTCCCTGTAAATGTGACATAGAGATAATTCATTAAAAAAAGACTTTAAATGTTTTGTCTCTTCTAACAATGGTGATAATATGTAATTCTAACATCTACTCATTCCATTGAACCATTTGATGATATTCATTGAGTCCCCAAAGATCTTAAGCATGAGTATGCCCAAGTGGGTAAGCCAACATAGTAGAAGTTTTAAGGCTGACAGTTCTGTAAATTTGTTGGATTCGGTCCTTAGTCCCACTAAGGCTTTGAGGCATCTATGAGTGTTTAGGTGAATAACCAATCCAGCCCCACATTTATTTTTTTGGATGGAGGCCCCATCGAAGTATGCCCAAGGAAATCCTTCCTTAATGTGCTCCTCTCTAACAGCGTGGGGAATTTGCTCTCGGATTTTCTTAGGAATGCTAGAGAAGATTATTGCACATCCAACAACTGTATTCCCCACCGAGGGATTTTGTTCTTTAAAAATAATTTTATTCCTTGCTAGCCATATACCCCAGGAAATGATTAGAGGTAGGTTTCTCAGGTTCCCTTTAGGCTGCTACTTCCACCAAGTTTTCCATACTTCCGCTATTTTCCTCCTTTCCCATGTCACCCTCTTTTGGGTCAGTCTCCCTACTGCCAGCCAAACCTCTCTTGAGAATGAGCATTCTACAAAAAGGTGTTGAATCAATTTAGTGTCATTTTTGCATAAAGCGCATCTCCCTAGACCCGAATTATATATTTTCTGAAGTATATCCCTAGTTGGCACCTTATTCTTGAGGATGCATTAGAAGAACATTCGGGCTTTTGCCAAACATTGCAGTTTCCAGATTGAGGTAACCCACTAGTCCTAATTTCCCCAGCCTTTCTTCAACATTAGGTACTTATATCCTTGCTTTGGGGAGTGTTTACCTGAGTCTGCATGCGCCCAGACTAATTGATCAGGTCTATCTCTAAGCTAGACATTGGATCTGGACAGTTCCATAATGAAGGTGTTTCATTCCCCCGTCCAATGTTGGTTAAGATTTAGGTCTGACCCTGATAACCAAGATTGTCCCCAAATGGAGGAATGGCCATGGTTCTCGATCTAACTGAGATTTTGGATGCCTCTTGTGTCAAGTTGGTTAATGAGGCCCGAGGATAGAGTGAAATTTTTATTGCACCCTACCCATGGATCTTTCCCTATCCCGACTTGTTCTCCATTTCCTACTTGCCAAGACAACCCTTGTTCAATGATCCTAAAGCCATCTAGTGTGGCTTTCCACACCACTGAGGCACTTCCTTTATTTTTATTTGGACTTCTAATCCAGTCTTCCAGTGATATAGGATCAATGTATTTTCTCTTGACCACCATAGTCCAGAGATTCTCTATTTTGATAAGCCGCCATCCTAGCTTTGCTGCTAGCGACGACAGAAAAGCAGTTAAGTCTTTGATTCCCCATCCGCCCCACTCCTTTGGCCTTTCCACCTTCTCCCAAGCCACCCATGGTAGTATCGAGTCCTCCTTTGAGCCTACCCATAAGAATCTAATGCAGAATCTTCTAATTGTTTCCAGAATCCCTTTTAGGACCTAGGTTAATGTGGCCCAGTAGACAGGTATAGCGAGTAGGACTGATTTAATGAAGGTTAGTCTATCGGCTCTAGATAGCCATTTAAAACTCTAGTGCGTGATCCTTGGTTCAATTTTTTCAATTAGCCAATGCCAATCTTGCTTCCTGTATGAGTTGGGTTTCAGGAAGAAACCTAGATATTTGAAGTTGTCTTCTAGCTTCTGATCTTCAAATGGAAAATCTTCTTTAATTTGATTTGTTTCTAGTCTGTTGAAACCTTCCAACAACAATTGTGATTTTTCCTTGTTTACTTGCATGCCTGTAGCCTTCAAGAAGAGATCCAATATACTTTTTAGTTCCTTTGTTTCACTCCTTCTTCCATTACTGAAGAACAGAATGTTGTCCACGAATAATAGGTGGGTTATATTTAAATTGACAACCACTTCCAACCCTTTGATATCCCCTTTCCTTCTGGATTCTAAGAGCACTTGACTGAGTCCTTCGGCCGTGAGAAGGAAGAGGAAGGATGAGAGGGGACAACCTTGTCTCAGCCCTCCTTTACCTTGAAAGAAAGAGGGTGAGTAGCATGCGAATATACATCCAACTGATCCTATCAAAATATTTTGAGAGGTCTATTTTCACTACAACTCATTTGCTTTTTTTTTGTTTGATCCTGTGGATGGTTTCCTGGGCCACACCAATTGCTTCATCAATCTGTCTCCCATCCAGAAGGCCGAATTGTTCTTTTGACAAATTCCTGGATAGAATTGGCTTTAATTGAAGAGAAATCACCTTCGCTATGATTTTGTAGATACAGTTGTAGAGGGAAATCAGTCTGAAATCCTCAAAGGAGGTTGGTTCTTCTTTCTTCGGGATGAGGGCTATGAAAGTTGAATTAAAAGGGGGATATATGACCCCTTTCCTTTTGGATTCTTCAACAACTTCGGTAAGCTCATGCCCAATTTGCTCAAAGAAATGCTGGAACAGCTCCACCATCCATTCTTCTGGACCTAGGCTCTTATCCTTTGGCATAGATTTTATAATTCCTTCCACCTCCCCCCTCGTGACTTCTCCCATTAGTTCCATTGAATCCTCTTCATCCACATAACAAGGAAAGGTCTGGGCTGTTCGGATTACTTCATCCAAGGATACTTTCGTCTGGGAAGTGAATAGGTTTTAGAAATGTCTTATACCCATATGTGAGAGTTCCTCGAATGTTTGAGCCTCTCTTCCTCCCTCGGGCCTCAATTTCCAAATGGTATTCACATTCTTCCTTCCTCTCACATAATTTTGGAAGAATTTGGTGTTCTCGTCCCCTGCCCTTAGCGAGATGGCTCTACTTTTCATTCACCACTATTCTTCTCTTGCTAAAAGAATTTTATTCCTTTGGGATTCCAGCTACATAATTCTATCCCTTTTTTCCTGTGTTTCATAACTGTCGGCTTCAAGGCTTTCGAGCATTTTTAGGTTCTTCCCTATTTGAATGAGATCTTCATCCCCCTTTAATTTATTCGCCTTAGCCTAATTCACTGTAGATTTTTTAAGCCGTCTTAGGTTCTCCATGAAGAGGAAGGCTTTGTATTCAGAGTCACTGGCCCTTACAGGTCTCCAAGTGTCCTTAAAAAGAGAGTTATAGGATCCCTCTAGTAACCAAGCGGGATTGAATTTAAAGGGAGTTGCCGACTTTTTATGGAGCTTGGTTAATTCTAGCAAGATTGGAATATGATTTGAGTTTCCCTCTTCGCCCACCCACTGGAGGAAGGCTGGAATCTTTGCTGCTGCTTCCTCACAAAGGAGGAATCGATCCAGTCTTTTTTCTACACAGTCTTCCCCTATTTTCCTATTCCTCCAGGTAGGTCTAATATTCAATAAGTTTATATCCAACAATTTGTTTTCTCTGAAAATATTGGTAAATAAATCTGATAATGAATCTTCTTTGGAAGAGAGGGCCCCAGGTTTCGGCTAAGCCTATGGAGAAGTTTAAGTCTCCCCCAATCACCAGATTCATATTGTTCAATAATGATTTGGAGAATAGGGTCTTCGAGAAATGGGCTCTCCCCTGGCATGGCCTGTATATGTTAACAATCATCAGGTTAGTGCATACTTCTTGAGAGTAGACTTCCATCCCCATCACCTGATCCATCCCCCAGGTATTTAAAGCTTTGAACTTCCCTTCTTTAAACCCCATAGCTAGTCCCCCAGAGTGACCTTTAGAATCCAAGGCATGGTGGCTCCAGCCAGTTAGGATTTTTGTCAGAGATTTTGAGACTTCTTCTCTTGCTCCCAATGTTTCTTGAAGAAGGAGGATTTCAGGGTTGTAGTTCTGGATCACCTCTTTTAAGGCGAACTTTTTAGGGTTGCTGGCTAAACCTCTACAATTCCAAGAGAGGATGATCATTGATCGAACTCAAGGGGGGTGGGGGGGGAGGGTTGTTGCTCTAAGTACCCCAGAAATAGACATTTGCTTTCCATCTACAATATCTATTTTTGCTCATAACTAAGCCTTTGATAGGTTTGTTTTCCTCCCTCTCATCTTACGGTTGCCTGTCTGGGTGGATTGCATGTCGATTCCCCCTACTACCCCCACAACCCCCCATGGAGGAGGCTTTTTCTCTCGAGGTATGAGGTTATAAGGGTTTGTTGCAGTGAGGGTTTCATCACTTGTAATGTCATCCATTCCCCTGACATATTCACGATTCATATCTAGATTGGGTATAGATGTGATTATACTCTCGATTTTCATGTTGTCTGAACTTGAAATAGGAATGACAATGTTCTGTTGCCTAGAAGGACCAGGGACGGGTTCAGCAAAATTTAAAGAAATAACAGGAGTAAGAGAAGGTAGGGTTAAGGCCAGAATCATACCCTCTTTGTCGATTAAGTGGCTCCCAACAATGTCTACTGCTATGTCCTAGTCCTGTGCATTCCCCTCTTGCTACTGAGGTGATTGGTGTCCCGAGATGGATTCATTCTCACATCCATGCTTCCAATTGGATCCTCCTGAAGTTTGTCTGTGTCCATCTATTCTTTTCCCATGCCTTTCTTTGAGATTTTTTCTTTTGGGTCTTCCTCAACTGCAGCCCCTGTCTCTGCCTTCCTCTTCTTCCTTCAACATCTAAATCCCATCGGCCACTCTTTTTCCAAGTGTCCATAAATATGACATTTGTGGCAACGAAATGACAAGTGTTCATAATCTAGTTGCTGAACATACTTGTAATCTTTGTATTGTAGCTGAATTTCTTCTGCCAGTCCTGCCCGAGGGGTTAGGCTTACCAGGATGCATGCCATCCCCTGGTCTTTGGTTTGCAGAAAGGACATGTTTGTTTCCTTGTATTTTTTGAGGTGGTTTTCAATAGCTCTGAAGATCGACTCTACCCAGAGAAACAAAGGGAGCCTTGGCAAGTGGACCCATACTGGAAGTTCATCAACTCATTCCCTCTACACATTGAACAATGGATTCCATCTTTTGATTAGAATCATGTGTCTCCCAAAAGCCCAAATCCTTTCCAGTACCCAATCTGCTGCTTCTTTCTTCCCGAATTTTACCATGAACCAACCCTTTACCAACATTGTGACTTGAAAGACTGTATTCGGAGTAGCCTTCCAGTGATGGGAAGCCCATTCCTGAACAAAATTTGCAGAGGACCAGGTTTGTTATTGATTCCTTTCTCTTGATTATTTTGGGATTTTTCCTCTTCTCCCCTACCTGCCTTTGTCGTGTCCCTTCCTCCCTGAGATGTGTGGTCGTTTCCACATTTTTTGTTGCTGCCTGGAGTGTTCTTGCACTCCTTTCTTCTTGAGTAAACCCACTCCCTCCTTCTGGCTTGCCTTTTGCTTGTCCTCTTCCGCCCCTTTCCTCTGTCTCTGCCGGATCTGCTTCCTTTCCCTTCTTCAAACCCCCCTGACAACCTTCCAATCCTCCTCGAAACCCTCTATTATTTCCAGAATCCCTGCAAATCCGGTCCCCATGACCTGATTTTTCTCCTTAGCTTAGCTTTGGCTGAGGGTGTGTTGAAATTTAGCTGCCTGGTCTAGGTTCAAGTGTAGCTCTATCTCAACTTGACCTAGCTCTACTCCCAACTCATAACCTAAGTTGTATTTCTCACTGCTTCTAAGCCCGCGGCTAATCACTACACCCTCACAACCCTCCTGAGTAGAAATGGCTAAGGGGATGAGGGTTTTCGAGAATTACATGCAAATTTCTAGTTGCCTCCACTTCGAGCTCCGTCTGAGACTGCTTCTCTTGAATGTGTGGGTCTTCTTTCTGGTTGTTCATAAATGACAAACCTAAGCTATCCTCTAGTAGCCCTAGGGTTTTCCTTTGTTTCCAAGCCTCCTCCAAACCTAGTTTCTCCTGCCCATTTCATCCAGCTGGATGTATATACCTCTCAATATTCTGATCTATGACCTCTAGACCCCAGACCGACAGGATGTCGCCAGGTTCAGGGTCCAAATCAATGGTGTCGTTCGGGTTGAACATCTTCTAGCTGGCTACACCTTGGTAACTGCTAGCTACACCTTGGTAACCGTTGAGCATAAAGATCGCGCTTCACTGAGTTTCCGACGTTTGCGTGGTGTGGGCTGAGAGCAGCAGTGCAACTTAGTCTTCTTCTTGACCCCATTTTCCTTCCAGCCTCCATTTTGTGAAGTTACACATGGGATATGGTTTTCCTATTCCAAAATTGTTCCTATTGGCCATCCACATCCACCTATCTCCTACAGTGAATCTGATCCTGACAGCCTCTACCTTGCTGCAACCATCCATCCTCCTCCTGTACGCCTCCCTGTTGTGTTCCCGGCCCTATGGCCTCCACCTGCATAGGCTTTTAGCCCTTACAGCTAGCCTTCGTACCTTGCTCGAACCCTAGCTCCATCTCTATTCTCTCCTCAAAGTGCCTCATTTTGACATTTTAGGAGAAGAATAAGCATTCAATTAATGTTGTTATGTGTTCAATATTTGTATTATGTGATTTTCACATTAGTTTTTATGTTAATCATTATTTTTTGAAAAAAACAATGATTTTTTTTTTTTTACATGAAATTCATAAAAAAAAATTAAAAAAAATATATATATATATATATATTTTAACTTAAAATAGTAATATATATATAATATATATATATATATATATATATAATAATATATATATATATGATATATATATATATATATATAATATATATAGTATATAAAATTTGTGATTTTGACACGTCATTTGTTATGAAACCGGCTCAAGAAAAGATAGAAAAGATAGATCAACGACTTAGAATTCAGCCTCTTCGAGGGGGCAACCTCCTTTACATTACATAAATAAACCATTCTTCGATGATACAAATGAAAAGACCTCCTTTCTATATATAGGAGTCTAAGGGCTCATAACATAACCAGAGCCGACATAACAATAATAATGTAAGGGCACAATAATAATAATAGTGGGCTTCTATGGGGCACAATAGTAACAATATGGGCACTAGATGGGTACATCAATATAATAAGTGGGTTGTACTAATAACAATAAGGGGTTACACTAGTAGTATAGGGGCCTAACATCATTTCTAGCAAAAAATTACAAAAAATTATCAAAATGTGTAATTTTTTGAGTTATATTTATGTTGAAAATGGTTATTTTTATGTCAATTGTTAAAACTTATTGTTTTTTAGAGACAATATTTCATGTGCATTGAAAAAATAATCAAAGATGTAAAAATATGTAGAATATCGAAACTTCAAAATATCAACCTTCTTCTTTAAATATGCAAAACAATAAAACCCTCACTACACACACACACACACACACACACACACACACACACATATATATATATATATATGGAAAAGAATACCATTTCAAAAATTGTTAAATTTAGAAAATAATTATTTACATTTCATACATTAGAAAATTTAAAGTAAAATAATAGGTCTTTTATAAAAAGGGCCTGATGCAGAATCACCACTTTTTAAAATCAGCATGAAAATCACTAATGTTCTAAAATGTAATGTACATAAAAAAAATTAAAGTGCCAAAGACTATGCTCTAAAAGAATATGTGTGTTCTGCATCACCCCTTTTTAAAATCAGGTCACTTTTTTGCTATCTCTACGAATCGGGTAACAATATCAGTTCCCTTTTCAAAGTTTACATTGTTGTTAGGTCAAGTTTGTTGACATTGTAGTGTTTGGTATTGATGTCAACAGGTTCATGGTGCTCCTTGTCATGTGCATATGTGTTTGGCTTAGCGATCCTAGTGGTTGGCATTGATGTTGGTCCTGTGTTGATGGCACACTCATGATGGTCAGTGATTGCATTGGTTTGGATGATGAGGCTACTACAAGTTGATCATACAGATCTACATGTGATAGAGATGGTTCATGGCACACTAGTTGAGTTGTCAACTAGGTTTAGGTCTTCATGTCTATCCCTATGAGGATGACTTGTTGCAGTGATTTGATGAATTGATGATGGTACTACAAAGGTATTGCATGTTTGACATAGGTGTTGTAGCTTTTTCAGAGGTTTTATGGAGAGTGGAGGACTTGTTGGCACACTTGCCAACCTTGTTTGCTGGCCCTTGTAGGTCAACTTGACAGTGACCCTTGGGAGGCATATTTTATCTACTTGTAGATGTGTCAGAGGCCATGTAAAAGGTTTGGAGGCTAGTACAGATGTTGTAGAAGGTAATCTAATTGATGGAAGATATTCTGAGCTAAAGGATTGATGTTTTCCCCCATCCTTAGCCACAATCGCTAGTAGACAAGCTTATGGGAGTGGCTGAAAGGCCTCAATCATTAGAAGACATGCCTATGGGAGTTGTGTTGGGCCACTATATTGTCATCATTATTACCATTTCTTGACATATATTTCATCTATTCATACCATTCTTTTAATTTATCATATAATTCCATTTCATAATTACTTATGCTCTTGTGGATAAGTAATACTTGTTCTCCTTTATTTTTAAGAAATTGATGATTATTATGCATGATTTTTCTAATGATGGTTTTTAATTTCTTATAACATCACTCACCAATTTAGCCTCCACGAACTCTTCCAGATTGCAAATTTGATATCCAACTCATAATCAAATATTCCAACTCAAAAATTCATTGGGATAAAAAGTGACATATTTGTGTACGTTTTGGGAAAATGAAGATGAATCTTGAAAATCTGAGACACAGGTTTTGTGTAGAACAACCCAAATTAGTTTTCCAATGAGTTAGTTTCCAAAATTCAGTCTGACTTGAAAGAAACACAAGGTTCTCTGAAGGTGATTTTCTCATATTTCCTGTTGTGGCCATTTTCCAAATTCTTCCAATTGTAATACCAAATTTGACTTGTTCCAGTTGAATCATTATGGAGAGATATTTCAGATCTGATCTTGCTGATCAATGTTTTTTGGACAATCCAAAATTGTAATGAAAATCAGTTTGTAATCAATTTAGTTGTAATTTCCCTTTGCTCTGTGTATTTAAATGAAAATAAAGATCAAAGAGAGAAGAGGAGGGACAATTATTGAATTAGAGGCAAAGCTTAGAGTTGTATTGTATCTATTTCTAATTTTTAATGAAAAGAGTTATCAGTGGAATTTCATAATTATGTAATTGTAATCTGATTTGAATTATTTTTCAAGGCATAATTGACTCTTGGGCAATTGGGCCCACTACTTTGGACGCGGTGCTGCCTTGAACATCTAAAGTAGTTTAGTTGTGTGTTTGTTTCCTTGAATTTCAATTGTTGTTCATTAAATTAAATTTTCTTTTCTTTAAAGTAATTTGTTGGATGTTGCATTTTCCAGATTTGTTATTTCCTGCAATTTCTAGATTTCAATTAATTTGCTTCTCTAGATTAGCATTTGAATTTTGTTGGGTGCAATAAATTGAATTTCCAATTCGGCAAGGTGTGGTTTAATTTAGTATTGATTCAAGACGTTTGATTAGCATATAATTTATTTTCATGTCATTTACCTTCTGCTTTTTAAATTAGTATTGATATTCAAGTCTTACATTTTATTTCTTGTTGAATGAGATTGGTAGTGTAGAACACAATCATGTATAACTAGTGTTAGCTGTTGTTAATTGCTTGCATATATTTTGCTAATTGCCTTGAAATAAAAGGACGCTCTTCTAGTTGATAATTAATGTCTAGGTGATTAGTTGTTTTTTTATTAAGCAATTAATTTTATTCAACAAGTGGCTATAGGTTCAGTCACATGGATTCAGTGCTATGGGAGCGACTGAAGGATTTGACAATATTTTCTCTGCATTCCTCGTGCTGATCGGAAGAAAATTAGCTTGGAAATACCTAGAGGATTCTAGAATTGTTTGAAAAAGTAGGAAATGGTTTGAAAAAGTCCTCTCATGATGTGAATGAATTTAGTGCACTAGTAGTGACCTTAGTGGATTTATTTGGTCCAATTTATGCACCTTTGATCCTAGCCCCAAGCTCAATTTCACCCTACAGGTTTTATATACTTGATCTTGGAGCTGAGGATTGTTTGATGAAGTTAGTGAGTGAGTGAGAATATTGTAGAGAAGTAGTGTATGCTTCAGTCCTATTAAAGAGCATATATCCTTCATTCCATGAGTGTTCATGGTTGAATAATGAGATGATATGAATCATACTATAGAACATATAAGAATTGATGTTGTTGGAGTAGAGATTGGTTGGAGAGTTTTGTATGTGTTGGTGATACTCTCACACTTGTTCTTGCATGAGTTGCTATTACATTTGGTGCATAGCCTTAATGTTGTATGTTGCTAATTGTAGTATGCAAAAATTATATTCAGATGTGAGGGTTTGATATTGTTGGTATTCATATTTTTGTGGCCACAATTTTTCTATTGGAGAGCACATGTTTTATGCATTGATTTATTTTGATTTGATGACGATATTTTGCTACTGAGAGCATGTATGTAGAGATGATTTCTTGTTGAGCATAGTATCTTGGGGTCTAGTTTGAAAATATATGAAAGGAGGTCCACATAGTAGTAGAGGAGTAGTGACTTCATGAGAGAGGAGGATATCGAAGTTTCATCGAAAGGAACACGTTTATCATCCAATGGTAGTTGGATAATCCATTCGTAGTTGGGTGATGATTGTTGATGGTGGTGACCTTCAACAGATGGTAGTCTGTAGATATGTAGAGAACATAGCCTTCCAAGCTGATAAGTAGTATTGAGTCTCCTAGCCGATGGGTGTTGGAATTTTTTATATGAGGTCAAGTCTCCATGCTGATGGGAGTCAACAAGCTATGTAAAAGACCAATTGCTTGACTAATAGAAATTCAGAGCAGAGCGGCAATAAAAGGGGTGGCTTTTTTCTTGGTGAAGTGGTTTCCAACAGATATCTTGTGTCTCATGTGTTGATGCTTTCTTCTATTCTTATTTATGGTTATGTTTCTTATATGGTTTATTTGATGCTTATGATTTATGCATAGATCTGCAAATGTTTAGTGAATTGCTTCTAATTAGTGTATGTGATTTAGTAAAGTAAATAAAAGGAAAAATTTAGTAGTAAGACACACTATTGATTCAACTCCCCCCCCCTCTTAGTAGTGCTCAAAGGTTTCCAACAATTATTATCAGAGCAGAGCTCTTGGTTAGAACTTGATTGCTAGAGAGTAGATCTGGGGTTTGTTGGTGAAAATTAATTTTTTTTAGAATGGGCAAGAATAAGAGGAAACAATTTTAGAAAAGGAATAGCCTTCAAAATAAGGAATCTTAGCCACAAGAGTCCCATGTTCCTAGTGCAAGAAGTTTGGAAAATAATGTGCAGGAATCAAAAGGTCAAGAACCAAAGGTATTGCAGCAAAATGAATCCAAAGGTATAACTGTTAATGATTTTATTTTGCGTTACAATTTTGAGGATTCAGATTTTTATCATGATGAATTGCATAATGGAGTTGAGAATGTTATTAAAGCTCTTAGAGCTGAGATTTCAAGACTAACAACTACATGCAAAGATCAAGAAAAATTATTGTAGATCTATGATGATAAGGAGGCCACGCTCAAGGAAGATATCGTTAGATTAAAGATTAAGTTGGCTCAATTAGAAAAGGTTGAGGAAGGTATGAGGAAATAATGCCAAGTGAAGGTAGAAGAGGTTGAGAAATTAGAAGAAGAAGCGATTTCCTTTAGAAAGCAGCAGAAGATGGAGAAGATCATTGTAGCATTGGATAATTTACTCGAGATCCAAATATCACTATTGGATAAATCCGGTCTTAGATTTCAAAAGGGTGAGTCTAGTTTGAATGCAAGTAAAAACACCAAAGAAGAATCTAAGAAACCTATAGAAAACAATATCAACAACAAACGTGAGATCCAAGCAATCAAGAAGAAAATCCAACTACCTCTTAGCAAACAAAAGAACCAACAATAGGAAACCAAGCAAAACCAAGAGTCGATCAAGTAGTGAAACCAACAATAGAGAAGAAAATATCAAGGAGAATCTACATTCAGGAGATCATTTTCTCCTAGAGATGATTGTGACATATTTGTAAAGTTTCAAAGGAATAAAAGTCCTTTTATTCCTTTTGTGCATAATGTAGAGTGTTACAATTGTCACAATTTGGGAATATTGCAGAAAATTCGTAAATTAGAATGTATATACCATATAAGCAAAGATACCAGCAATATCAATAGCTAAGGAGAATGGCCAACATGTATACTTGTGATTTTTATGGTTATTTCTACTTATGTCACTTGTTTTTCCACAAGACAATAGATTGCAGGTCTAATTGATAGAGGATAGACATATTTCATGAAAGGTTTAGCTCTGGCATGAGCAGAAGGGGAGTTGATCCTTGGTGAGCACTAGTATTGTAGCAATAATGTTGCAACTCCTAGGTTGCCTACTTTACTCTTATCAACCTAGTAGTTCGTAACAAACTTGGAAGTGTCGGTGTTGTATGCACAAGTACTAGTTCTTACTACAGGTTGTCACTTGGTCAGCCGGCGCAAGATCACTAGGAGCTCAAGTCAACTTCTATGGATTCTAGAAGAAGTTCTATATGTGATGAAAGGAGAGAAAGATTACTCTACATATGCTACTCTAACTACATAAAGGAGAAAGAATGAAATGTAAAGCAAACCTAGTAAACCCTAATTAACCAACTAATCCTACTTTTGCAGAAAGCACTATGAAATCCATGAAAGGAATGCCATTACCTATTCAAAGAAGTAAACAACATCTACCTAAGCTATTTATAGAAGTAAATAAGCAAAAAACATATTTTTGGATTTTTATGTATTTTTATGTGAATTTGACATGCATATAATTTATTGTGTGTGAATGTGGTAGTGAATAGGTGGGTTGGAGGGTGGCTTGGGGACTTGAGAGGATGTAGGATGGTGTGGATGGGTCTTGGTAGGTCTCAGGTGGCCTTCTAGAGGCTTTTCCCACACTCGGCCTTCAAAAGAAATCCTAGAGGAAAATCTACAAGAGGACATAGGAAATCTACAGGAGGAAAATAGGGCCACTACACGAGGCCTACAGGAGGAGGCCGAGAGCCATTTTCGCCGTTTTGAAGGTGTGAGAGTGGGTGGAAAAGGTATATGAATGTTGGAATGAGGTATTAGGGTGCCTAGGGGCTACCAAGAATCACCAGGGGAGAGGAAGATGATTGGGTTTGCTCAAGGAGAGAGGAAGAAGTTCTATGGAAAATGCAGGAAACTAAGGCAGAATTGAGGTGAGATTTGGACGACCTGTAGGAAATGGATCAGATGGAGGATGGGATGGATGATAAGCTAGCCTATTGCTAGAAGATATTCTACTACAAAGGAATTGATAGTCAACCAATAAGATCAAACAAGCAATGAAATGAGTGCATCTAGAAAAATTGAGTTTTTCATAAAAATGGTCTAAAGTATGATCTATGAAAGGAAATGTTGAGAAATGTTGCAAGAAAGGAAATAATGAAAGAAGACTATTGCAAATAAAGAAATGAGCATGCTGAAGAAGATTTTAAGCAAAGAAAATCTAGACTATTAACCTACTAAAAGCTGCAAACACTAGAAGTCCTATGAATGAGGAAAATCTGTGTTTTTGGGGTAGCAAGACGGTCTTTGCCTCAAATCGTGGTCCCAAAGGGAGGAAGAGAGGCCAAGGAACTGTTGCTAGCCTTTTGAATCTTCTCTTTATCATTGCTTAACCTGCTATAGAAAGCACAAATGGAAGCAAACTACTGAATCATCAAAACAACCTATTCTTAACCATAAAAGAAATACCTATTCTTAACCATAAAAGAAATACATCTAACAACAACCTAATCTACAAACTGAAACAAAACATACAAATACAAGTAAAGAGGAGCTTGGCTGCTTGGAATGGGCCCTAACCCAAGAGCTTCAGCCCTCTGAGGTAACTTAATGCTAGCTCAAAAAGGATTACATCTTTATTATCAAAACAATAACAAGATTACATGAAACTGTCACAAAATAAATAGCTCGAAGTTGGAGTAGAGTTTACATAAGCAAAAATCCTACAAAAATCTGACCCTAGTGAGGCCCTAGGCCTCTCTACTTATACAAATGAAGCTAGCAACAACTTCCTTAAAATAAAGGAGGCTTGGCTCCCAAAACTCAAGATAATCATCAGTCATCCTCCACTTGCTTGGCTGCCTTCTATTGCATGATTTGGCTGCTTGTACTCTGAGCTGAATGAAGGGGAATTCGAAGTGAGGAGTAATAAATGAGGGGGATTCCCTCCTATAAGTCCTATCCTTTGTCTAATTCAAGTTATTGCTGCCATTTTTCCATTGGATCTTTGAGTTTGATCTCAAAATTCATCAATAATCTGCATTAAACACATGTTAGACCACATGGCGTCCTAACTAACTCAACTCACTCCATAAACATAAATATAATCATAAAATCATATAATAAGCTAAGAGAATGGTTGATTTGACTAGGTTAGGAGGTACAATGAGCCCATATATTTAACCATTTATGAGGATCATCATCACCCCCTATTGGGACTCAGAAATGTCATATTTTCATCCACCTTTTTCTTCACTATTCCTTACATTTCATCATATCATTTTCATACATGCATTTGGGTTTCACCTTCTTATTTTCCATTTTATTCATTTTTGTATTACAAGTGAATTCATGATTAATTATTAGAAAATGTACATATTTTTATATATATCTCAAGAATATGTGAGTTTTGTGATGTGTAGGAAATATGTGAAGAATTAATTCCAAGAGACTTATCCATATCTCCTCCACCATATTAAGGAGATAATTATGCAATCCGATTCCTAAGGAGAAAAGCATGGAGGATTTGGTTGGCATATCTTATCCAAGATATGTGAGAGATTTGTGGGGGATTCAAAGGGATCATATTTTGTAGTAATGGGAAAGTAGTTAAAAATGCTTGAGATATTTGTGGGATCATATCTTGTAATAATGGGAAATTAGTTGAGAGTGTTTGAGAGAATATTGGATATGTAATTATGAGAAGGTTATCTTCCTCATGTATATAAGAGAGTGCTCTCTCTTCATTTGAATAATGAAGAATGAATAATGAATAATGGGAATTCTTAGTTTTTCATCTTTTATTGTTATGCTTTCAAGATTTGTAATTTAATCTTGTAATATAATTTGAGATAGTTTTATTGTTGTGAGCTCACATATGTTGTTTGTCATTCACTTCTTCACATGTTGCATTCCTTTTCCTTTATGCAATTTCCTGCTTTCGTAGTTAGTGTTTCAATTCCTTCTTAGATTAATTTAATTCCAGTGATTTAGATTAAATTAGTTTCACTTCAGTCCTGCATATATAGTGCACGTGTCTCATAAGTCTACGGACCTCAGATTGATGAATTAAATGAACACATTTTCACCCAACATTTTGGTGTCGTTTTCGAGGAGGCACGTTTGATTGAAGTTTAGTTTGATTTTTCATGCAAGTGTGTTTACACATGTTCCTAACTCCGAGGTGTTAAGGCGGTAAGACGTGGGGAACAACCTATGCATTGCATTCGAGATACTGTAACGGGCTCGACCTCTTATGGATCAGAGCATGTAGGGTGTGTTTACATTTATGCAAGTGTGAATTTCAATTTCTGCAGGTGTGTTTGATTTTCGCAACTGTGAAGAATGTTTGATGAATTCATGGTTCATGGTTGTAATTGAAGCATTCGATTACTCAATTAATGAGCAGTCCTTGTAAGAGGGTTTAATTGAGTATTTAATTCAAGATTATTTTTGTGGTCCTTTTGTTTTTAATTCAATTTTTAGTGCGCTGATTTTTTGTTTTTTAACATGATTTAACAATGAGTTTCAACTTGGAACTACTCACTCAGATCCTAGCAGAAGTTGGGATCTCTTCTTCCTTGGAAGAGGAGATCTTGATGAGAATTAAAGGTTCAACTACTCCCCAAGAAATAAATGAAGATTCAACATCTGAAGAATCCTGCGTATCTGATGGCGAACAATCATTCGAACAGGAGATCGAGGAAGAAGAACAACAGATCGAAGAAGAAGAACATGAGTTACAACATGATCTGAGTGAGCGAAATTGTGCTTATCAAAGCTTTATCGAACAATGGTTCCAGGTAAGTATTAGATTAGATTCGTTTTTTTATTTTTATTTAGTTGATTTATAGATACAGCAACTAGACTCATTCACTCTCGAATATTTTTCATTTGAAAAATTGCTACTGAATCTATTGTTGTTACTGCTACGTGAATCACTTCATCGGAAGTTTACCTACACGTAACTAATTTGTAAATTCTAATTAGTATAGAGTAGCTAGGCTTTCATTTTCAGCATTTGCTTTCATTTTTAGTTTTTCTTTTACCTAGAATAAGTATGCTCTCCTCCTGTGTCTTTGTACGATCTCGAGGATCAGAAAATAGGGATGATTTAGACTAATTTCAAGAATAAATTCATGTTTTGCAATATGCTTCATGGTCATAAATATATTTGGCCCCTTTGTACCTTGGTCTGGATTCGATTAACTTCATGGAATAGGACATATATCTTGGTGATATGGAAAGTAGTGATAAATTCTATTTCAATTATATGTGATGGACTCACCTGGAGGATTAGGTCAAGCACCTTTTTTCGGGTGGGATTGGACCCTTGGACTGACAATGGCAATGGATATCATCTTCCACAAGATCCGATCACCTTCTTATTAAACACAGGTATCTATCATCTTGATCATATAACAAATCCTGGGAACACCAACATTTTCTCCCAAGCTTGGAAATCTGCTGCCCATATTGGAATACTGGATATATGGCATAATGATTGGCTTAACTATATCAATGCTCTTACTGAAACACATGTCAGAATCATTGACGGGGATGATGAATTGATTTGGGCTATGGCAAAGCATGGAATATACACCCCCAAGGACAGCTACCCTATTATTTTTTCAGCTCATCGACCACATGTAATAGAGTGTGGTGGAGCAATCTATGGAAGATGAAGGCTCCCCCTCGCTCTAGATTATTCATGTGGGTTGTTCTCTAGAACATAGTACCCATAAGAGACAACCTCATGAAGTGATCTTTCAATGGACCTTCATGGTACTGTTTATGTTGTCAAGACTCAGAAACTATTGATCATCACTTTATGCACTATCTTATTACTAAGGATTTATGGGGGCTGATCATTTCCTCTCTCCCCTTACCTACTTGTTGGTAAGGAAATTCTATCCATGAGGCTTGGAAATCTTGGTGGTCTTTGGCAAGGTCACTTAAGGCTCAGAATCTTCCTATTCTAGTCTGTTGGGCTATCTGGCTTGCTAGGAATAAATTCATATTCAACAATACACCTCCACTTTGGAATTTTGTAACTGTCCATGTTCTGGCCATCTACTCCTTAATTCCAGACGATGGTAAACTTGATATCTAATGTACTATCACCCCTACAGTTATTGATAAAAGTCTTCCTTGGGCATATTTTGATGGCTCTGCACAAGATATGAGATGTGGAGGGGGGGGCGGGGGAGCCATTTTATATCTTTTTGACACTCACCTCTTCAAAATCTAGATGGGATAAGGCAATGGGAGAAATAATTTTGCTGAATTGATCACCCTATTTATAGGGAACACAATCAAGTTTCCGACTAGCTTTCCAAGGAGGTTGTGGTCAGGCCTCAGGGTACATGGCTAATACAAGAGCTGTTGGACGAGAAGCATTACCAGTACTACCATAGGCCATATATTAACATTAGAGTATAGGGGGCTGAAAGGCCTGTTTTTTTGTTGTTGTTGGGGTTTTGTTGATCTCTATCTTGTATATATCTTGACTAAACACTAAGCTCTCTATATTTTGACATGTAATTATGCTATCATTATGAGCACCCCCTATGGGGGTTTTTGGTACTTATATTTTTGAAGGGTGAGTTGCCCCAACCTACTTCATATGCTTCCTTAAGCATCTACAACATGTAATTTTCAAATATTAATGGAAATTACAATTTTTCTTTAGGGGAAAAAAAGATTCATTTTACCATATAAATTAAAATAAAAATTTTGTAACCATATTTAAATTTCATTAAAAAAACATAAAAACTTAATACTTACAATATAGCAAGATTTTTTAACTATGGATCTTCACCCCCACTTCACCATGGATATTATTAACGATACCATAGCACAAGCCAATAAGATGGCTCATGAATACCACATGCACAAAACCCATCTCTCATTTCACAATCAAAATAATACTTACAATATAACAAGATTTTTAACCATGGATATTATTAAACATACCATACCATGGGCTAATACCATGGCTCATGAATACCACATGCCCAAAAACCACCTTTCATTTCACAATCAAAATAGTTTACGAATATTTTTTTTATAATTTTATTTTATTACATTTTTGGGTAGAGAGGCACTCTTCATCCCAATATGGAAGAGATACTGTAATGTCCTATCATATTATGTTATCCAAACATTTTAATTAAGGACTTGTCTATAATGCGACTTTTTGGAGATTCCGGTGACATAATCCGGTGGAAGAAATTGAGGTTAAATCTTGATTTGTTGCAGTTATAATGGTTTTTTAACTGCATATTTGGATTCAGCACCCCGAAAAACCCCTGGGAGGCTTTGATTGTGCAGAAATTAGCCATCAAACTTGTGATTCCAATAAATTGTTGCCGGATAACTTGTGATTCCAATAAATTGTTGCCGGATTTTGACCAGAAAAACCGACCGGAAAGGCTTTCAAAAAGTAGCATTATACACAACTGCTTTAATTAATAACAAACTCTTTTCACCCACTTGGGGCAAATTTTTTTTTAATTAATAACAACTCGATAGGGACATAAAAACCTCTTTTCACGCACTTCGAGCAATTTTTTTTATTAATAACAACTCGATAGGGACATAAAACCTCTTTTCACCCCCTTCAAGTTTTTCAACCATGAGGTACGTCGGTTTAGAAGTCACCCACACATCACGTATTTAAGAAAGCCAAATATCGTGAGCTTAGTGAGTGAATTACTTCGGAATTGTATAACGGATATCTTCTCTGTAATATTTCTTCTCACTCGTTGATTCAAATATCGTTCTCTCTAATATTTCTTCTCACACTCTGATTCAAGCGAGAATTCTCTCAGAAAAGATGTTCAGCTATTACTCATCATCTGCCAATGTTTTCAACAAACTGAAAGCTCGAGATTTGAACGGGAAAAGTAAGGCGCCTATGCTCCCAAATACATTATTTCAGGAATATCACCTCCAAGTATTCAATACATTATTTCAGGAATATCACCTCCGAGTATTCAATGACCGAAATGTCTTCAACAAACTGAAAGCTCGAGAGTTGAACGGGAAAAGTAAAGCGCCGCCGCCTATGCTCCCAAATACAGTATTTCAGGAATCTCACCTTCAAGCATTCAATAACCTTCAGTCAATCTCTGTGACGGACATGGTGATAGCCGGTGACATAATATTTGTTGTCTATGGCCAATTCTATTTCTTACCATATCTACGACCTGCAGATGGAGATGGAGAAGTCTCAGCTCTCACTGACAATAATGGGAATCCTGTAATAATGCATTGCTACAATAGAGTGGACTTTATATGTTACAATAGTTATAATGATTCATTGTTAATTGTTGCTGGGTCTTCTTTTAAAACTATAATGAGTATTCCAATTGCATTGATTAAAGCAGGAGAAACTACAGCATATACAAGGCATTTCCCCTCAGATTCAATATATCATTGCGATTTTGATATTCTTAACGGCAGGGGAATGTGTAGAATTGAGGCTTCTGTGATCCATCATATTTATAAGAAGAGTTTTGGCGTAAATCACATGAAAAAGACCTTTGTCTATGGGTTTCACATGAAAAAGACCTTTGTCGAGCGTTTTGATGATTTATAATAACAGAGAAAGACTATTCACAATTTTCGAATTGAAAGAGTAAAGTGGAAGTTGTTTACCATACCAGATGAAAGTGGCAGTCCATTGGGTCATTCTACATTTTAGGTTTTTATCTCCTTGTAATAGGGAAATGGTGATGTATAACGTTAATAATTCTTCTTCGGGTGAAACTTCATTGAAAATTTATTCCAAATTTAATGGAAGACTTTACAATTAAATTTTGCTCAGTTTAGATCCTCAATATGAGATTATGTTCATTGTAATATGTGGTAAAGATACCTTACTGGTACAACAAGAGGAATTGAACATGCAAATCTTGAATATAGCTACTGAAACCCCTGAGATAATAAAAACAACAGAGATTCAAGCGAAGTGTTGCCCTTACTATTTAGATAAGAGAGAGCAGTTTCTGTGTTATACAATAAGTAGCAGCCTTCATGTTTGTAATCTACGGGGAGATATTTTGTTCACATTCCAAGAAATCCAACTATCCAAAAATAGTCTTATGGATGGTCTTTACATTACAAGGGCACAAGATATTTTTATGTGTATATGTCCTTCTGAAGATACACATGATAAAAGTAGTATCAATGTTTTGAACATTGTTACCGGAGAATGCGTGGCAAAAATCGCATCCGATATTTCACACAGTTCTGACATGAGAGAAGCGGCGGTGACGAGCATAAGTGCATTCGCATATGATGAAACGACCCGTGAAATTTTCACCGGCAATCCCTATGGAATTTGTTGCCAGTGGTCAAACAGAATTTTGGAAGACATTGGAGACATATCAAAGTACCTTCCTTTTTACGTTGTATAGAGTTAACAGTGATCTTTTGTCTCAGTTGTCTGAGAAATACCGTTTTTGTTTTTCTATGTTTTGAAACCCTGCAACTACGGTGGTCTATGTTATCAAACATGTTTTTTTTTTGGGGCATTAAATGCAGTCATCTGGGCAGGGGTTACAACACCATCCATATACTGCGGATATAGCATATTCTTTACATGACAGCTCTCCAAATCGTTATAAAAAACTCTAACTTACAAAAGTCATATGGCTCTAACGAAAATGATTGGATCTCTAGCAAAACAATGATGTGAGGTTTGAGATGTAAGATTTATAGTTTTTTATTTTTATTTTATTTTATGTTTTTTATGATGTATATCAATGAATATAGGTAATGTTTTATTGGAAAATCACTATAATTTAAACATGTCTATGTTGTGAAGAAATGTGTTCAATCTTGCAATAGTCTTACTCTTCCTATGCTTATCTCATAGATGTTTTTCGAACCATCTAGCTCAAAATCTTATATACATATTATATCCAAGCTATAACATGCAACTTAATGAGGAAAAACATTACTTAACATGCAACTTAACGAGGAGAAACATTACCTTTAGATTCCATGATATTCTGCAATCAACATAAAGAAGGGGGTTTGTTTCATAATTTTAGCTATCTCCTTTTAAAAATATTGAATTAATTTGGAGTCATTTTCCTTGAGCCATTAATTCTAGTTTTAAATTTAAATTTAAATTTTGTTTAGCAAAGATTTATTGGAATTGAAAATTTATGTGGTGTATTTTACATAATTCTGTGTCCAAGTAAACTTTCAAGGAATTGTATCCATTTATGAATTCAAAAATATAATTTTAAAAATGAAAAGTTATACCTGCTATATGCATATATAGAACCAATATAGATCCTTTTTGAAGAGGATTAAATCAATCGAAGTACATACAATTTTTCAAGTTTTGCAGTGTAAAATATCCCATAGGTTATCTTTAGCCTTGTGAACGATAATTTTTTCTTTCTTTCTCTCATCTTTCTAGAAGTAATTAAGGTTGTCTTTGCACAAGTCATGTTCCACAATAACAATAACACGTGACAATGTAAGTTAACCCTAGTTAATAAGTCCTTATGTCAAGGATGGTCATTCCTAAACCAAAAAATACTCAATATGTAAGTTAACCCTAGTTAAGAAGTCTTTATGTCAAGGATGGTCATTCCTAAACCAAAAAATACCCAATAATGTTTCAGGTTGAACACGATTTAAGGTGAGACTTTATCATAATTAGTTAAAGTAATTGTGTGGGAGTTGTCTTAAGAATCCCCAAAAGTGGTTTGCATATTAAGAGATACAAGGTTAAGATGGATCTAAGTTGGTTTGATTTCCCCTTTAAATATGCTATATTCCACAGGAATACCATGGCTCAATACCATTGGCCCTTTTTATTTTTATTTTGTAGATTTTTTTATTATTTTTATTTTATTTTGACCAAATTAAAATGTTTACATTGCATTAAATTAATCTTTTAATTTAATTTTACTTTTATGTAATTTGGCTTCGTAAAAAACATTACATTACATAATCTATACATAATGGGTTGGAGAGAAAAAATTAATAGATATATAAAACAAAAGTTAATTTGGATTCAATCACTGGATGGAATCCATCCAGGGGCTATTTCGACAGTATGGACTATTCCCGTTTGTTTGTCCAGAATTATATCTGGAATCTCTTACGTTGAGTCTCAACAAATTGATTCGTCACGAGGTCAATTTGGGCAAATTGGTCCCCAAAGGCAAATCATTCCTTTGAGTACTGGATTACCGTTTTATGGAGGGCCGTACACCCTTTCATTGTCTACCTCGGAAGGACAACCATGCATGAGTTCGCAACAAAATTTGGGTTATGCTGGAATCACAACTAGTGGTTGGGTGCCAATCTTGCCTCAACAACCAAGAGTTGTATGCTCAATACAACAAAGTTTACCTATGACAAATATTCCCACTATGCCGACTATCGTGGCAGTATCTCAAGTACAAGCGTCACCAGTTGTATGCCAACCTCAAGTTTCTCAGGTTGTAATGCAACAAACTCTTGTACCTACGACACAACCGCAATCACCAACTAGTGGAATGGCACAGGTCCAAACAGGGAACATCAACCCCCATCTTGGTCAAATAGTCAGTATTGGACAACAACCCATGACTTCACAGCCATGGCTAGTGCAATACCAACAACCGCAATTCCAGCAGGCTTACCAAGGATATGAGCAACAAGTCTTTGCAAGTAATGGGCCGCCGTATCAACCATATCATAATGGTTATGCCCATCAACCTTACCAAAGTTACCAACATCAAATGCATTATGCCGGTATGCAAAGACCAACGGCTCAAACAATTCCGTCTTATCCATAGTTTTAAAACTTCGACTCCGACTCCGACTCGGCCAAGGATCGACTCTGACTCCGAATCTGAAACGGTAATGACTCGGCCGGCTCGATTTCAATGACTCGGTCGTTGTAAAAAATACATTAAATATATATATATATATATTTATAAAAAAACATAATTTTAAAGATTTTAAACATAATTTTAAAGATTTCCATTCATGTTTCCAAACACACAGCATTATAATATAGATGGAAGACAACATATGATCAAAGTAGGCTCATGAACCAATCCATTATGTCAAAATGGTACCCAATTCTGACATGATGGTTGTCAGGCCAGGGTAACTCCAGAATGAGCAAGAGAAAAATTGATATCTTATTCATTAGCTAATACATATTTATATACACAAACATGACGGATCAGTTCATCTTCTTGATGACTGTCCAGTTCACCCATCCGTTTCGGATTAGGTGTCAACATTCCCCCCCTTAATATAAAGGGATGTTGGTGAGTCCAACCATCGTTCTGAATCTTTCAAGCTTTTCTCTTCCAAGCGCTTTGGTGAAGATGTTTGCAACTTGCTCATTTGTGGAACAATGGCGGAGATGAATTGTTTTGGCCTCAACATGA